>PVJL010008613.1:28396-42274 GCA_004026885.1 Lyroderma lyra
GAGAGAGAGAGGGAGGGGGGAGAGAGAGAGAGGGAGGGGGAGAGAGAGAGAGAGGGAGAGAGGGAGAGAGGGAGAGAGGGAGGGAGGGGGAGAGAGAGAGGGAGAAATCCATTGAAGTTAAACTGGAAATATGTTTCTCGGTTTTGTTTGAAAACTAATATTCTCTGTTGGGCGTTTCAAGATAATCTGCAGAATAAGCAGGTGACAGGTCTTAGAACAAATGTGGGTTTGATCGTCCGAAAGGCTGCTCAACTTCAGTGTGACGGTCACGTTGCGAAGAACGACCTACCTGCGGATGGTGCAGTGTACTAACTACGCCGGGGACGGACGAGGCGTCCTGTCTGCCCCTCCGTCCTTCTCGTTTACGGAGCGACTCCCCAGTCCTCCTGATTTTGTCTCAGTTTCCCTAAGTCCAAGGTGAGCGTGACAGAAACACTTGTCTCAAAGCCTTATTATAGAGCCTAAATGAGATAATTTACGGAAAGCGTTTAAAATATCATCTGGGCATATTACGTTCTACGTGTGTGTGCACTGCTGTTGCCACTGCCATTGTCGTCGTCGTCATCTGCTTGCTGTCTCTCCAAGGAGTGGCACGCGGACCTGGTGGGTGCAGTTCCAGGATGCAGCCTGCGTGACCGTGGCTGCAGCGTGTTCTCCCGGTGCCCACGGGGCCGGCCTCAGTGCCAAGACCACGAACGGCGGAGGCTGCTGCCCGCTCCCAGGTGCGGGGGGCCCTGGAGAAGACCCGCCCGTCCTCCTGCCTCCTCCCGCCCCCCGCACCTTTCCTCAGGACTGTAGCCTCCTGTCCTCCGGGGGTCCGACTCCGAGGTCCGCTTCCGGCGGGGGAAGAGGTTCTGGGAGGCCTCCAGGCCAGGCCTCCGGCTCCAGCCCAGCCTCCCAGAGTTCCAAGGCCCATGAGGTCAGGCTGGATTTCCCACGGCTCGTCACGCAAACCTGCCCCCTGGACTTGCCGGGAAGTGACGGTCACCGCCCACGGCGGGCTCTGGCCATCCCAAATCCATCTGCTACGGTACCGACTTAGCGCTCCACAAGGCCAGGCAATGGCCCACAAGTGACTGTCACCGCTGGGCCCTCTCGTGCGCTTACCGTGCACTGGACATTCATGTACCAGCTCGCTGAACTGTCACAGCGTTAAGGAAGCGAAGGAGACTGGGAAATGAGGGACCCCCGAAGCGGCCGCTGCTCAAAGCCACGCCCCCTTTCACGCGTGGGAGTTCATTCACCTTGGCATTTGGGGTTTTCATTACAGGGCCCAGAGGGCTAGTGTCATCCGTCCCTGAGCAGCGGCAGCACTATGCATCGAGGAGCTTTTAATTCTATACAACGATCGCGTCTCCGCAGCGGCGGAGGGGGTGCACTCTGGGGTTCATTACCTGCAGGTAAGTTAAACGCCCACAAAACCGCATCCTGGGAAAGGGAAGCCGGGCACAGCCCTCCGTTCCCCGTCTCACTGTGGGTGCAGGACGTGGGGGGCCAGCACCCCACCCGGCGGGGCTCCCGGAGGGCGGGCGGGGGCCGGGTGCCCGCCGCACTGTCAGAGCCGCACGCGGAGAACCTGACAAATGTCCCCAGAAGGGGCTCGAATGGGACGGAGTGGGTGAGCGGGAACATTCCTGATGGAAAACCAAAAGCGAGGCGGGGGCTCCGAGAGGCCCCCGCGCGCCCGGCCCCCGCCCCGCCCGCCCTCCCCGCCCACGCGCCTCCGGGAGCAGCGCTCCGCGGGCTCCGGGCTCCGGGTCGCTTCCCGCTTCGTTTGGAGGAGGAAGCGCGTCTGAACGCACCGCCCGCCCTGGGAACGGCGGGGACCCGAAGGACGCGGGACACACGGGCCAGCCAGCGCGGGCCGAGCGCTGCCTCCGCGTGGGGCACGACCCACCGCGGGTCCTCCTAGGACTGTCGGGGGGGAGGGGGTCCCTGCCCTCCGGGGGGCCTGCGCGCATCAGCACCCAGCACCCTGACGCACCTCTCCTGCTACACTCGAACCTCGTTCCTAGAGCCGTCGGTAGGCACGTCTGTCGCTCCTGCATCCCCGACACCCGGCGCCGTGGCCAGCAGCAGGTGACAGGCGCTGAGGGTGTTTGCTGGGTTATTGAAGTGACTTCCGACACCGTCAGGGAACATGCAAAGACGGGTGCCAAGAGCTCAGAGGGGAAGCGGGGGCCGGAGCAGCGAGACACACCGGCCCCCCAAAATGCCCAAATGCCGTCTCAGCGATGCAGCTGGGGTAGCAGGGCCCTGGGGGCAGAGGGCAGGAGACTGGCACCGAGGGTGTGGGGGGATGGGCCTGCACTCCTTACGGAGGTTCTAGCGTGGGCTGCAGGAGGCTCTGATACCGCCTGGCCGCAGGGAGGCCCAGGTGACACATGACGTCACAGATCGCACTGGACACTGCAAAGGGAGAGGTTCCCAGCCATGGCTGCCCGGTGCTGGGGCCCTGTTGTTACAGGGTTCCATTTTAGTGGGGAGGCCTCTCTGAAAGAGCAGACAACAAATAGCACGCGCTGAGCCGAGCTGAGCGCTCCACGTGCCTCGGGTGCCACGTCACTGCAAGTCTGATCTCGTCCAGCCTCCTCGCCCCTCTGCTCCGAACGTCTGCCGTCAGGCGTCCCTGTTCTGACCCTCGTCCTCTCCATGGAGCCTGGTCCAATCCCAGTCCCGCTGTCTCCCACCAGTGGGGCACTGTCTCTCCTCTTCCACAGACACAGACAGGGGGACTCAGGGGACATCTCGGGTCTCGCAGTCAGTGGTAGCAGAGCGGGAATCCACATCTGAGGGCGTCCAGCTCTGCTCCGCAGACGGGGTGGGAGGACTATTGGCTGGCTAGCTGGTGGGGACGGGGCGATGGATCGATGGATAAACAGGCGAATACGTGAACAAACAAGAAGTCGAGTTTAACACGAAGAGGGGCTCCCCAGGGCAGGCTCGGGGACCCCAGGGCAGGCTCGGGGACCGCAGGGTGGGGATCCCAGGGCAGGCTCAGGGACGCCAGGGCAGGCTCAGGGACGCCAGGGCAGGCTCGGGGACCACAGGGCAGGCTCGGGGACCGCAGGGCAGGCTCGGGGACCGCAGGGCAGGCTGGGGCTTCCACTGGACATGGGTTCGGAGTGCCTGGCCGCCACCGATGGGCGCTCAGCCGGACACTGCTGGAGACGGATGCGGCTCGGAACACCGCCACGTGCACAAGCCATTTGCTCGTTTCAGGTACCGTGAGAGGCCGAGTCACCACGCACGCAGCCCCAGGGCACGCACGGCTGCGGGAAGACGGACGGAGCCTGGGGCGGAGCGCCCGCCTCGCCTGCCGCCCGCTCCGGCTAAGTTGTGACAAACGGAGGTAACGGCCCTCTGCAGCGTGAGCGAGCGTCGCGGAGGCCCCGAGCCACCGCCTGGGCAGCGTCGCGTGGGGCCCGTGGTCAGCGAGCTGGACCTAGGGACGGCCCCTCTCAGCGCTACTCCAGAAGTCAATGCGAGCAGCAGTGGGGGGCTCGGGCGGGGTTTCGGGTGGTGTCAGCTGGGGCAGCTTCAACACAGCAGGCTCCGCGCCCGGCTGCGACGCAGGGCCCGCCCGGGGAGGGCCGGGCGCGGCGGGGACTGGGCATGCTGCCCGAACACCCAGCATGCGCAAGCGCCTGGTCGTGTCCGGAGGAACCCCGGCCCGAGGGTGGCTGACGACGGAGCCCCACACTTCCCCGCTGGCCACGTGCGCTGGGAGCACAGCGAGCTGTGTGCACCAAGCTTGCCTTTCTGACTTGAACGAATCGGCCACGTCCTGCCGCGGTGGCGGCCACGCGTCCCTCCTGTGACAGCCGGGGGAGAAGCACGAGAGCCATCACGTCTCAGACGGCATGCTGCATCTCCTCGTCACCTCCCCGCCGTGAACAAACAGTCACTTCGGCTTCAGGAGATTTCACTTCAAAACCAGGCAAAGCAAATTAAAAAAAAAGGAAAGGAAAACCGAGTAAAGCCGCCAATGCTTGGAAATCCGTAATCTCCGCCAGTCGCACCGCGGAGGCCCGCGGGCGCACCCTGCTGCCAGCCGCTCTGGAATAAGCCCGCGCAGCTGGGCAGCTCGGCAGGCCGGGCGCAATCCCTCCCGAAGCCGTGTCCCCGGCACGGGAAACCCCTGCCACCATTCAACATCAACACAGGATGCAGACGCCGTGGACGCAACATTAGTGACCAACCTGCGAGCGCTCCAGGTCCGCCCCGATCCGCTGCGGGCTGCCCGGCGCAGCAGGCACCCACCTCTCACGTCAGGCTTTGAATTATTCAGCACCCATTAAGCGCCCACTGTCAGCTGCGCCCCGAGCGCCCTTGCACCCACGGGGCTTCCCCTCTGACCGTGCCCTTCACCTGGCGGCGCTTCTAACTGACAGGCACACCGACCCCTGCCTTCGGGCAGGAAGCGCATTTAGAAATCGTGCTCCGTGGGCATCCCCTGCATGACATTTCCAAGTGCAGAGGACACATGGCGATGACCGTGCTGTGACAGATGCTCCAGGAGCCTGTCCGGGCTGCTATCAGTGCACGGTAGGGACAGGTCCCTGAGTAAGAGGTCTGGATCTGTGAGGTCTTCAGACCCACTTTAACTGGACGTAGGTAATTCGGCCGCTTAGTAAGTATTCACTGAAGGTCTCCAATGTTCCTGCACTGTCTCCGTGGGCAGCAGACATCTGAGCATGCGGCGTGGTCAGCCACAACAGAGGGCGGAGCCAAGTTCTGATCACACAGACACCAGCCACCTTCACACAAGCGGAGTAGGGGACCCCAGAGGAAGGAGGAATTGGGGTATGGAGAGGCCCTCCCCTCACTGCCTGTTACAGGCCCAAATGCGTCCTAGTCCATTCTGGACAGACTCCAGAAGGTCCCCCAAAGGTGTATTCTTTGGTTACGTGAAACCCACCGGGGTAGCACCTCTGGTCTTTACCTAAACAGAAAGCCCCTGACCTGGTCTTTCCTTCATTCTGCAACTCAGCACCTCTGAAAAGTAATAGCAGTAATACAAAGGACACCGCTACCACCGGGAAAGGAGCAGATGCTCCTGGAGACCCGGGGGCAGAGAGAGCGAGAGCGAGCAAGCGAGCGAGCGAGAGAGAGAGAGAGAGAGAGCGAGAGCAAGAGAGTGAGAGAGAGTGAGAGAGAGAGAGAGAGCGAGAGAGAGAGAGAGAGAGAGAGAGAGAGAGAGAGAGCGAGAGAGCGCGAGAGCGAGAGAGAGAGAGAGAGAGAGAGAGAGAGAGAGAGAGAGAGAGAGAGAGAGAGAGAGAGAGCGCGAGAGCAAGAGAGAGAGAGAGGAGAGAGAGAGGGAGAGAGAGAGAGAGAGCGAGAGAGAGAGAGGGAGAGAGGGAGAGCGCGAGCGCGAGCTCTTGGCAGAGGAATGGGGTCTGATCTCAAGCAGGAGGGCATTTGAGCTGGCTACTCCATGACAGTTCTGGCCAATAAAGTTAATAATGATTAATAACAACCCCTCACCCCACCGGAGCAGCAGCTCCTACTGTTTACTGAGCAATTTCCTAGGTGTCAAGCCCTGTATTCACACTTTCCCTACTACTAACAGCCCACTGAAAAAGGTATTAAAATCCCATTTTACAGATGGTAAAACTAAGGTTCAAGGAGACTAAGTATCTTACCCTAGGCCACACCATTTGCACATAAGAGTGGCAAAGCTGGACTCTGAACTGGGTTTGTTGAACTGAGACTATCACTGACTTAGCCCAAGGACACTGTATGTCCATCCTACGTCCAACCACCTAGGAAGAGGACTTGGGAAGGGCCCCGAGTCCCTGAGGAGTGTTACCTCTGCAGAAGGAGGGGCCCTCTCTTCTGAGAGCTGATTAAGGAGCCACTGGCCAGGAATTTCCTACAGTGGAGAGGACAGTGTGTTCTGGGGACAGTCAGGGGGGCAGAGGGACCTTGGCTCTGGGGACTGTGGGCTGGTTCTTTAACTGCTGCTTCTACCCTTCCATAGCTTCTCATCTCTGCTAAAACAATGGCTGTTCTGCAGTAGGGGATAACTGAAGAAGAACAAATTAATGTAAAAATAATACCCATATTAGAAACCCTAGCCAGTGTAATAAGGCAAGAAAACGAAATGAAAGGCATGTGAATTGGAAAAAAATAAAGTTCTCTTCTTCATAGATGACATGATTTTCCTATACAGAGTACTCCATAGAATCTATTTTCAAAAGCTACTAAATAAGGTCCTTCCGCCAAGGACATTCTGGGGTCCTGGTCGGTCACCCAGCAGAGTGGCACCCAGGTGCAGGAAGAGCTGTGCTCTCTCTGGACACAGCCCAGACTTCCCTTCTCCATTAAGCTGTGGACTCTTTCTGTCACCCAAGTCCTCTCCTCTTTGGCTTGCTTTTGGACCCAGAGCTGGCCTTTCTGACACCTCACAGGCACAGGAGATCCTGAGACTCACCGTGATGATCACCGTGATGGCTACGGTGACCGAGTTCCCATATCATTTCCTGCACGTCAACCTTCTCTTTGCCCCTTGCCCCTGGTTGTCCGCTGGGCACCACGGAACCAGAATCACTCTGCAATTCTTAAACTTGGAGAGGAGGGATGCTGGTGGCTGCCACCTCGGGTCTCTGATGGCTGACAGCCCCGTGCTGACCTCTTCCTTAGGAAAATGGGTGAAGTGGTGGAAGCTACGTAATCTGGCATGTTCCAAACCCCTGCGAGACAGAGCTGACACCGTGCGACGCGGGGAACTGTGCACTGACATTTAAAGCACTGGCCTGGTGCGGGCTCCCGTGTAACCCAGAGGGCGGCCCCTCCTCACCCACAGAGCGGCCCCTCTGCCTCCGGCAGGTCCCCGCCAGCCTGCGCCCTTCCGGGCACTCCCGCTATCCTCGGGGGAACGTGCCAGTCACGGGCAGGGCCCCCACAACTGAGACCGCCCGCTGCGGCTGCTTCTCAAATTCATTTCAGGCCACATTTTGGCCCAAAGCCCTGAAGCCTCTTTTCAGGAAGAAAGTGTGAAGCCTCCGAATTTCATTTTATTTTTTCTTTTACTGCTTGTTCAAAGGATAATCATAGAAGACAAAAGTACCGCCCTTGGGCAAAGGGAATTTAATTCGATCGTTCTTAAGAACGGATTCGACAACCTTGCCCCCAAAAACAAAACAAACAAAAAATCAAACCTGCTTCATCCTTGGTGCCCCCCGTTACACAAGGAAAACGGCAAGGAGCAGGGGTGCTGGCGGGAGAGAGCGTTCCACCTGCCTGGCCAGGTGACTGGCCCTGTGACATCATGCTATCACCTCCCCAGCCTGTGGGAGGGAACCCGCTGCGACCCCACCTGAGAGAGGAAGGCACAGACCTGAGGGTTAGGAAGGGGTCCGAGGCGGCCGAGCAGCCGGAACATTCGGCCCAGCTGGATGCCCAGCAGCCTGCCCAGCACCCACGTCCTTCCCCGGATATGCGTGTGGACGCTTGCGCAGCTGGGGTTCGAGCTCAAGCAGCCTTCTGGGGTGGGAAGGAAGGAAAGGGGTGCGAGCTCCGGGTCTCCGCCACCCTCGGTCCCCACGGGAGGGGCACGCACTCAGCCCCCTCCGAGGGCCCCCTGAACTGAGAGTAAAGCCCGGCTCCTTCCCTTGGCTTTGAAGGCCTCGTCGGGGCAGCCCGGACGCCCCTGCTGCCCCGCGAACGTCCCCGCTCCGGAGCCTGAGCTAGCTGTCCCACCCCACCTGCTCTGAAGTTTCAGCCTCAGCGTCATCCCCGAGAGGCCTCTCATGGCTGGCACCCGTCCGACGGCCCCTCTGTCCCGGCGCCCGTCCGACAGCCCCATCCAGCCACCAGCTCCATCCCTGCGCCCGGGGTTCATTATGGGGTTCATTACGGGGTTCATTATGGGGTTCATTACAGGGTTCATGGAGACGAGCTACCCAAGGAGAACTGTGCTCACCGCCAGCAGGCGCCGACCCAGTGAAGCGCAGTGCAACTTGGGGGTGCCCAGTTCTCAGGGGGACACACGGGGCATTTCCAGTCGCCCCTCACTGTCCCCCCATAACGGTAACTGCCCCCCGACCTGTAATTCGCCTTGTTCTGTGACAGTTTCTATCCCTGTTTCAGGGACGACACCCCAGGAACTGCGAAACCGAGTCGTGCCGCGCTGCGAGGACCCTTGGTGTCAGCGTGCATGCCGCGGGGTCGGCCATCATGGGCCCCCCCGCCCCCCGCCCGAAGCCGCTGCTGCTGCGTTTGAGTCCAGGCCCCAGGGGGCCCAGCACGGAGGCCGAGTCCGGCGGCCGGAGCCCACAGGCATCCTGACCCCACCGGGGCCTCCACCGCGGGCTTCCCACCCGGCACGGGCCCAGCGGTGCTGAGGGCCGGTGACACGCGGGCACCCAGCAGGCGGCACTAATGCCAGGTGTTTGCAGAGGGAGCCCCACGCAGGGCGGGAACCGCTGGGGCCGAGCCCGGGTAATCCCAGTGAGTTACTGCGCCCGTCCTCCCCACGCCTGTGCCTCCGCGGCCGCACAGCCCGGCCGGCCGTTTATCTGCCACCGCCCCAAATCTCCCTGATCCGCGGGGCCTCGGGGGACGGCTCGGCAGACCCTGAACCTTATTTAATGTTCACGGCAAAAGCAGCTGCTGCTCGCTGAGCCCGTCCGAGCCTCGTTGACAATGAACCCTCTGCTCAAACAAAAGTGCAGAGAAAAGCATTTATCCTGAGAAGGAAAACGATACACCTGTGAGCAAAGCTCTGTACCGTCCTTGTGGGGACAGGGGGACGTGCCCCCCCAAGGCAGGGGCCCTCATGTGAGCCCCCGGCTGGCAGGCAGAGAGCACTCATAGGGGTACGTGCGTCTGACACCCTCATCTCATTAGGGAAGGTATCACAGAAATCAAGGGTGTGTATTCCGTTCTGTCTGCAGAGCCTGGTGTCTCCATGTAATTACTTAATAAAAATAATAAAAATAAAATTTGGAAAGCACTTGTCCATGGCACTGGTTTTCAAATGTGGCAGCTCATTCACATCACCTGGAGAGCTTTTAAACTTGCTAATACCCAGTTTCCAGGTGGGGCGTGAGGCCCCGCACCGAGATTTCTGGAAGCTCACGGGTGCGTGAGTCCAGAACGCAGCTGAGTTTGAGGACCATGTTTCCGGGAACCCAAGTGACAGTCACAGCTGCCTGTAGTGTGCCCACCAACACCTTCCCCGCACCACTTTCTGACACTGTCAGACTGTCCCCAAATCCTTGCTCTATCCTGCTACAGGGAGCGCAGCTTTAGCCTGCGAGGGCCGTCCGGAAACAACGCAGCCATCGATGCCTCCATGTCTCATGCGACCTGGCTGGGTACTTTCTGGACAGCCCTCGTCCTGGCAGAAATCCCCAGACGTATACACGTCTCCTCCGGTGACTGGCGAGGCCGTCGGACCCCGCATCTACATTTTTCTTTAATGCCATAACTACAAGTTACGGAGACTGCAACCCACTCTTGATCCCTTACACAGCACACCCTAAAGACTCCACCAGAAAACTACTAGAAACAATAAACAGATAAAGCTGCAGGATACAAAATCCACGTACAAAAATCTGTTGCATTCCTATATTACTAGCAATAAAATTTCAGAAAAAAATCCTTTTGCAACTGCAACGAAAGGAATACCTGGGAATAAGCTCTTCAGAAGTTCACGTGCACCCGCCCCGCAGCACCCCCAGCCCCCCGACTCGGGAAAGCCCAGGCCGGGCCTGGGGAGGCTGCATTTTGACAAGACTCCGGTGACGGTGACACTGGTGCCAGCCCAGGAGCCAGTCCAACAGCAAAGCCACAGACAATGGGACCCCCCCAGAAGTTTCTGTGTGAGGGGCTGATGGAAGCCAAGCTGAGCTTCGTGAAGGTGAGTGGGGCGTCCCTCAGCACCCCGGAACCAGAGGGGAGGGAACGAGGTGGGAGATGAGGTAGGTGGGCTGAGAGGAGTCTGAAGGGATCCTGGCCGCAGGGCCACTGAGAGGCCACGCTCCATATTCAAGGTCACCCCACACGGGGCCGTGGGCACGGGGTGGCCTTGTCACAAGCCCTCGGAGACCCGCAAGAGCCCACGCAGCTCCTGTCTGCTTCCCGCTGGTGGAGAGGACTGTTGCCATGTCACTTCTCTGCGTCCAGACACGAGGGGGGACTGCCGGTGCCTGTCCCCCACCAGCTGGAAGGGCCCGTACCAGTTCTGAGCAGGCGTTGGGGCCACAAGTGCACTCACCAGGGCCCCCTTCCCTCCCTGCCCCGGGACCGGCCAAGAGGGCCCCCGGGTCCCCGGGGGCGTCCATCTGGGCAGTGCCCGCGGACAGGCGGACTCTTGCTGGGTTTCAGGGGGCCTGTCACTGCAACAGTTGGCCGGGCCCATGCTGGCCGATCCGAGGGCCTTCACTCCACGCCCCATGGGCCAGACCCAGAAAACTGCCAGAGGGGGCCCGAGGCCCAGGGGGGGCCGGGGAGCCCGGGGGCAAGCTGCCCACGTTCCACGCCGGACAGACGGGAGACGCTGCTTACAGACGCCGGTGCTCACGGCTCGTGTCACACACCGGTCCCCACAGCCCAGGGGGCTCCCAAAGCTCTCGCGGCAAGACGCTTCCGACGCGGGTGTGCGGGCCTCTCTGCCCCCGCGCCCGGCCTCCCGGCTGGAGGACCCGCACGCTCACCCCTGCGCCCCGCTTCCATCCAGCCGGGGCCAGTTTGCCACACTCGGTTGTAACGAAGAGCGTGACGGAGCCCCCTGCGGAGGAGACCCCCATGATACTGGGCTTTTTAATTAGAGGAGGAAGGGTTGCTTCTGAGTTGAGGACCTGTCAGTCGTGTCACTTCTCACCAAACCAAAGCCCGTTCAGGAGGCTCCAATGTCACCCAGCGACGCGTCCCTGAAATGAGGTCTGTGACGCCGCCGCCACGGGGTCTCTGCGAGCACCGCCTCCCAGGCCAATTGCCGATCGCAGCTGTACGTCCGCATTTCTGCCCGGCTGACGGACAGCCGTGCTGTTTCCCCAGCGAGGTCCTGGGGAGCCCTGCCCCGCATCGCGGTGCCCCCAGGCGGGGAGCGCGCCGCGCCGGGTTCCGGCAAACGCCCTCACACTCCTGAGGACGCCGGGCCCAAATCCCGCGCCCGAAAAGCGGAGTCGGGCGTCTTTTCAGCCCCGACTCCATGCGGTGCTGGCTCCGGTCCCCTTCAGGGAGGAATGGGGGACCCACCGTGGCTGGAAATCTGAGGTGCTTCTCAAAGAACGCTGCTAGTTCCCCGCTCAGAACCCGCCGGTTCTCCATGCCCCAGTCTGGCTCCTTCTCCTCTCACGTAACTCCAATTAAAGCCATTGAAAATTCATCCCAATCACTCCTCAGTTCAGCTGTTAGCTTGCTCTCTCTGCTTGGACACGATCCTGTCATTGTTATTTGTGTCTAAATGCACAACCCACCACAAACCAAGCCCACTGAGATTTTAACCTTTTCCTCGAGCTGATGGGTACTTCCCAGTTTGACAAGGAACGTGTCCCCTTTGGTAAATAGGACAAAAAGGTATCAAAGTGCATTGGAATTGGGTGACATCACAGCAAGTGTCCTTCCCCCGACCCCCTCTTTCTGGTAGGCTGAGAAACTCACTTAACTGGTGAGACTCTTCCCGAGAGATTCCAGTCGGCTTCACGGCGGCGTTGCCTTTAAGTTGCCGATGCCCGTCTCCAGGGTTGGCGGCTTCCCCCTGTCAACATGGCACGACCCACTTTGTGGGGTGCTTCCTACAGACTGGGCCCTAATTCATGAATGCATTCCACACTGGGGTTTAAAAAATTATTGTTTTATTAAAAATATATATGCTCATAATAAAATTTTAAATTGCACAGAATGGGGTACAAACTGACGAATAGATCTCCCCAAATTCAGGCCCCTGGTGCAGAGAGAACATTTGTCAACAATTTCCTATGTCTCTTTAGATATTTTCTCTGCACGAACGTCTACGTTTATAAAAATGGAAAATGGGATAATAATCAACAGAATGTTGCACATCTTGGCTCTTTCAGCATCTCTTGGTCCTCTTTTCTGATTGGTGGATGCAATTCATTCTAATAACCACTCCGTATGTAAATGTTCTGTAATTTATGTAATTGGTCTTCTGTTGAAACACAGTTTTCGGCATAATATGAAACATTATAATAAACGTACTGGGACACATATCTTTGAACACCTGTACCGAGATATTAAATTTGGGTCAAAGAGGACGTGCATTTGCAATTTTGCTACATGCCATGAAATTGCCTTCCTAAGGAACTGCACTGATTCTCACGTCCACGCCTAACGCAGACAGATCGGACCTGCTGCCCCACATGTTGGAGCATCAGCACTGAGCATTATCACCAAACTTTGACGTCTTCGCCAATCCAGCAGCTAGAGGAGATAAGTGCAGTCACTATTTGAACTTGTCTAATCGTGAGAGAGGCTGAGCACCGTCCCCCGTGTTCACAGGAAGCCTGTACTTCTCACTGACTGACAACTGCTGTTACGCCAGGAAAACGGTCTTTCGTCATGGCATGGACACCCCTGCCCGCCCCTCACCGCCCCTTCCTCTACTTTGTTAAATGTACTTGGTCCAATTTTTTGGTACATTTTGTTGAGTGGAAGCTTTAAATTTTTATGTGGATAAACGTATCACTTTTGAGGTCCCTTATGACTTCTGAGGTCCCTACTAGGTTTATTTTTCCAAGAAAGGAAGAACTGCTTCTAATTTAATCTCCATAAACTGCTGAACGTACTCGGAAAGGCTGCTCCATTCCTTACACAGCGTGTGACCTACAAGTGACCCATTCTCCCAGAATTTCAACACCCTCATCTGTCAAATTGGGATAATAAAAGCTCCCTTCAAGGACTACTGTGAAGACAAATAAAATAGTGTGGTTATGACTCAGTGCGCAGCACAGGGAGGTGCTCAGTAAATGGTAACTTTGCCTCCCCTAGATTTCAGACATGGTCACCACGTCATAGCCCCAGTGATGAGTGTAACAGACCTGAGGTGACTTCGCCTGTCCCGCTGGGGGTGGCAGAGACAGTGGTGGGGGTCACAGCCCTCACCTGTGGACCCAGGGCCTGGCCGGCGGAGGTATGGCCACGGCGCTTTGTGGCTGTTCATTTTCCCACAAAGCAGGATGCACTATTAGCACAGTTCGCACAGCACCTTGGGATCTAAGATTTTTTTGATCATTTTGGGACTAGAGCTCCCCAAAAAGGCTCAGGACAAATGCCAGGGATGGCTCCATGGACACAAGCCTTTGGGTAAGCGCAGTGCCTTGGCCTTGACTTTTGAGAAAATGAAAAGGAGAAATTGCTTCAGAGCAAAGAACGTGATTGAAACAAGAAAGTGAAAGTGTAAGCACTTGGATGGCATTTCGCACAGTCCTCTGGTGTTAAGCAAGAATGCATAAGCACTCCACATGTTGACAATCTCCTTTACAGCAAGAAGAGAAACATTTATGTACATCTGATTGAAGGCACGTGGCCAAGTAGGCACTCCAGTCTCATCGGATTTCATCACGGCTAAACAGCAAGAATGTAAAAACATAAAACTGTCTTCCAAGAACTCACTGATTTCAAAGACTTCTCACTGGAACAGACTAGGGAGTCAAATCTTAACTTTAAGAAGAAGGAATCTACTTCTGCCGTATGTTCTAATCACAGTCACATCATTATTGGAGAAAAAAGGTAGCCCAGATATACGGGGTCATGATGTCATTGTCCAGAGCAGTCGGAGCTCTTCTGGGTTAAATCTTCATGTTTGAGTTCTAGAAAACACTCATATGGGTTGCCCGTTGTTAATTTAGCATGCGCGTCTACCACTCCAGGGCCGGGCCTGGCGTACACTGCTCTGCGTGCCCGCAA
>PVJL010008613.1:42374-65252 GCA_004026885.1 Lyroderma lyra
CCAAGGCCCCGCCCCTCCAAGGCCCGGCCTCCACGCCGCGCAGCACAGACCCGAGGCCGGAGCGTGCCACAGCCCACGCTTCCTATCACAACGTTTTGGGGGGCGGTTTGTCACAGACGTAGATGACTCGGTGTTTGCTCTGGGCGTGCTTCCAAACAGGCCACCTTGCGACCGCGGAGGATGATGGTTCCCCACAGCCCGGCACAACTTCTGCAGAAACAGAAGAGATGAGCCGCCGGCCCGCCGGTCCCCTCGCGCCCCAGCGCTGCAGCCCGGCCGAGCCCCGCAAGTCATCGAGCTGCTCAGGAGCGGGTGAACCCAGCGAGGGCTCTCCAGAAAGAAAAGAAAATGCCGCGATCCGCCTGCACGCCCTCTGCGGTCAGCCCGGCCCGCCCGTCTGACACCCGCCTCCGCGTTAAATGGAACGCCAGGCCGGACCGGAAGTGTGTAAAAGCCGACGACTGCTAACGGGACGCGACGCCGCTGTGTCCAAGGCGGCACGACATTATTCTGCGACTCTGCATTTTGTAACGCAGGTGAAATACAAATTCTCTGACACAGAATCTAACATAAAACTGGGGATGGGGAACAGAAAGTATGGTATTAACCCCAGTCTACAAGGATCCCATTTCGGGGGGCAGAAAAGGGGTGGGGTGGGATAAAGAGCTTGGGGGTGACCCCAAAAACCCAGGGCAGCTGGCAGCAAGCTGGTGGGCCTGGTGACAATGCCAGACTTGCTCTTTATGACACGTCCTAAAAATCTGGACCCACATACTAGGAATGAATGCAAAACAGCCACGCGTGTGTCCCATCTCACGTGTTCACACGGCATTTCAGTGCGTCAGTGTCCCTACAGTGTCATGCCAGCATCTATTACAGCACGTTTTCTTGGGGACATTATAAAAATAATTTAGCATTCTTCTGTAACTAGATTAAACTTTCTAAACATTAAGCAATTTTTAAAAGCGTGTTAGCTTCTGCATGAATATTTTGCTTCCATCTAGCTTTTCAAAACCTTCATGGTCAGAGTAAATTCTAGACGTGCGTTCCCGATGCCGAGTCGGGGTGCTGGGCAGAGCTAGGCTCAGCCAGTAACTTCTAACAGAGAAGCCCGGAGAGTTTGTGTGGCTGGCCAGAGGCGACACCAATGGCTGGTTATTACTCTAAAAGCTGAAGTTGAGATTAATTTTTAAACAGTATAAAAGGTTCCTGGAAACAAAGACCATTGTCATTACCTACAATGCCAAACTGGGGCAGCCACGATGGCCCAGGCGCTGTGCGTGGTAACACAGGGGGACAGAGGTCCACCTCCTCACCCGCCAGTCTTCCCATGACCTCAGTCCAGGTCTCATTTTCACCGTGTTACACGGGACGCCTGAGCTGGTAGGGAGTGATCTGAAGATCCACCACGTAGCACTGTGGGGACCGGAGTTTAAAGTTCCTCCACCTACATCATACTCTTAAAATCACACTTTCCTTCTCCTGGCTGGGTTAAGAGGGTGTTTCTACCCGAAAACACCGGACAACACTGCCAAGGCCACCAGACTTGCACAGGAAGTGAGAGCCCCACTGAGAGCCTCTTGAGGGGTGCAGGTGGGGGGCTGTGACCATGACCATGACCGTGCTCTGGCCCAAGGCACAACCTGTCCAGCCGCAGGGAGGGGGCGGCGGGCCCCTCTCAGCCGCAGGTCCAGCCCCAGACGCGGACAGCTCAGACCCCGGGCTCACCGCAGGCAGGACGGAAGCGCCCTCCCCGCCCCGGAAGTCCCGCCCGTTCCCGGCTCGGCGGTGAGGGGGGCGCGCAGACACGGCCCGCGGCGCTCGCACGTCGAGGTCAGGGACTGCGCATTAAAGCTAGCCCGCTACAACCGGGCCTTGCGGGATGTCGCAGAGAGGCCTGTTTACTTCAGTGTCACCGTGTAAGCTTGTTTGAAGGGATGGAGAGAATTCTGAAGCCAGCCATTGGATCTATTGACCCAGATTGGTTCAATACTCCGGTCTGCGGAAAAGCGGGTGGGGCTGGGGACAGTCTCGGAAAACCAAGGGGGAAACGCAGGTCTGTGCCTGCCTCATGAATAATGAATCCCTTTAGCAAAAGCAATTACAGACACGAGGGAAAAAGACCCTTCCCTGAAATGGCAGAAATTAAGGAACTGGGGGTTGCTTTGTCCCCAAACAGCAGTCCCACTTCCCTTGTGCTTGCAGCCCGCACTTCAGGGGGGTGGCAGTCCCCTTCCTTGGCAGCCTGGGACACGCCGCCTGAGCTGGCCTGCTCCCAGCCTCCGTGGGACCGCACGTCCTTTGAGGTGACCTTCGAATCACCGCCATGAGCCTCCGCAAATCCTCGTGTTTGGGGGAAGAATTGTGAGTTTCTCCAGGAAATTACAAAAGACGATTGTTCTGTGGCTCCACTTAGTTTTCCCCCTAGCTGGCGTGCTGGCTAGTTGGACGTTTACATGGAGCGCTGAGAGGCAAAGGAGCCTGTCTTAATAGAGTCCTCTCACAGACCTAATGGAGTTGGGCTCCTGTTAGCAGGAGAAGCCTCTAATGGTTTAGATTAGCTCCCTAAATTGTCCTTTAAAAATCCATTCCACTCCTCCGTTCAATGTGCGAGGGCTGTCGAGAGACTGCAGCCACAAATGCCTCTGTTGTGCGTATTCCGTGGCTGGACACTTTCTGGACAGCCCTCCTGTAAGACGTCCGCTGTCGGTGACAGCTACGGGGACTTCTCAAGGCGGCATTTATGAGGGAGAAAGGGGAGACGTTGGCTTCTGGTTTACCTGGTTGGCTCCGTCCAGGGTGAGGTGGGTGGACATGCCCCCCAGACACCAACTGCCAGACAGAGTCCTCCAGCTGCACATTCCATACCAATGCGCCATGTGCCCCTTTGGTGCCAGGCGTGAGCTGTAATTCCTGCCCCGGGGATTTACAGTCCAGTGGCTACGACGGACACGCACACAAACATTCCAAGGAAGCGCAAGGCAAAACCAGCCTTGTTAGATATGACGCACGCTCCACTACACAAGCTCCGTCTGGGGGGCTGCCTACCCTTCCGTCCTCTCACTGAGGCCCGGTGAGCTTCCCAGGCCACTGTCACTAGCAGACACCCACCCAGCACCTGTAGGACACCCTGCCCCACCGTGGGCCGATGATCGTCGGTAGGTGCCTGCTCGGCTTACTATTTAGGAACAGACCGCCTAGACGCCAGGCCACCGCCAGAAAAGTCTGCCTAGTAGAATCTCACGGGTTGGCTCACTGCCGTGTTGCGAACAGCTACTGCGCTTGGAAAGGGGCAAGGCAGGACAAACAAGCTCTTGAAAGGGAGCTGGAGGAGGGGGGAACACACACAAACATTAGCTGCTCTGTGGATCCGCCCTTTCTCATTATGGGGGCTTTCATTCTCGGCATTGCTGTCGCGCACATACATATAAAAAGGAAGTCAGACACATGCTTTGATAGAGAACTTGTTTTGATTCACAAATTTATATAAAGCTTTTACAAAGATGTCAAAATTAATGTTTGGTTATGTATTTCAAACGTTTTAATTAGAAGAAGAGCAGCTCATGGAACGAACCGAGAACAATCTTAGACGTGTGGGCACTTTAAATATACATATGCCTCTGACTCTGAGATAGATTTTTAAAGAACTATTTTGGTCACTCTTCAAGTAAAGCAGGGCAACATAATTCTGCCCAATGGCAACAATCATCTCTTGGATGGTTCCAGGAATGACCCTACCCTGGTTTTCGCAAATGCAATTTTCTTTATGCAAGGTAAACACTGAGACAACATTTAAGTTGGCTCAGATCTGTCTACACCGACTTCGGGAAGAGCAGATATCCTAGGACAGTACACGAGTAAGGGAGGGGACCCTGTGGTCATTACCGCCAAGGCAAGATGGGGCACATCCTTAAGACTGCCGATGGGATTTCCTCTTTGCAATGCAGCATAAGAGACTGAAGCCCTCGTGAGCTGGGAGCACTTAGTAGATGATTAAACATAATGAGACTTTCACACTCAGAAATACGGCTCCATATAGAACTTTCTAAGTGCTTTAAGCCTTTTCTATAGAAGATCCTATTTGCAATCGTTGACTACGTTATTAGAAGGCACTGGCAGACGCTCTGCCTTAATGTGACATTGTAAATGTCCTTATGGCTGGCTCTGCTAGCTGCGACAGCTTTATTAGGATGCTACTGAGAACTGAAGCAGAACCCAAACTAGGACGCTGGGGGCATGTGCAACATAATATATTGTTAGTCTCATGATTTAAAAATGGAAGATTACCTAAACGCATATATCTAAATATAGACCCAGTCTAATACGTGTGATATTACTTGTATTTAATAAATGCAAAATCCAATTGAAGGCATAAGAGCCTAATATGAGAATGGAGGAGGGAAAAGGAATTGAATAAATGAAATCACCAATAACAGACAGAACCCCCCCAGTCACCAGTGCTCCCCTCAAGTGAGTTTCCTTCATAACTGAGACGGATTTAAGTCCCGTTCTTGCATACTTAAGTGGAATGTGTTAAATTTTTCTGTAGCAAACTTGAGTCGGGCTGTTTTGATTGCTATTTCATTATTTTTTATATGAGCACAACCAAATTCAATGGTAGTTATCTTTATTTTAATTTATATTGTAAATGCCTCATTCATTCATTAAATAAAAAAAAGTGAAATTTCCCTGGGGTGGGAGAAAAAGAATGATTTTCTCCCTAGTTTCAATGTAGCATATGCCGCGATTATGAGCAAGATGTTGTTCAATATGTGGGAGAGGTGATTAAGGAAACACACTCTGTAAGATGGGAAAGGAAAGGAAGTCTAACTTCTTGCTGCATACGCTAACCACTGGAGAGTATGATGAAAGCAACGGACCCCCTGCAAGGTACTACGGATTAGTCCAGCTTTATTTTATTTATCTCTGAACTTTTCACTCCATTTCGGTGAAGATTAGCTCTTTGTTTAATGTTTTCTAAGTTACTCTTTAAAAATGAAATAATGAGACGCTTGGAAAGTAAAATCGAAAACGAAGATACACTGTAGAATCATTAGGTAATGTCCCTCTACGACACCTACTCTACGAGGAATCCTAATTTACCCGGTCTCCTCAGTACTGTACGTGGGACAGGTGGAGTGGCAGGTGACATATTTCGTGACTGGGCGCGGTTACTGTAGTATCGCATGCCATTCTACAGCGATATCAACACACAGACAGACAGGTCCCTCACCTCAGCCACCCTGCTGGGTTTCACGGAAAAGGAGTAGATCTTCTCTGTGTCTTACTAGTCTTCGTCATTCCTGCCCAGAGCTGCTTCCTTTGGAGAGACGTGCAGACCGGGGATGCATGACAACTAAATATTTGTGCTGACAGCACTCATGCTATTACCAGCTACATACTACCTAGCACCTATCACCTGCCTAGTCGTCAGTCCACCCATCCTTCCATCCATCCATTCGTCCATCCGTCCATCCGTCTGTCCATCCATCCACCCATCCATCCGTCCGTCCATCCGTCCATCCGTCCACCCATCCATCCGTCCATCCGTCCATCTGTCCACCCATCCATCCGTCCATCCGTCCACCCGTCCACTCATCCATCCGTCCATCTGTCCACCCACCCACCCATCCATCCGTCCATCCACCCACCCATCCATCCATCCATCCATCTGTCCGTCCACCCGTCCACCCATCCATCCGTCCATCTGTCCACCCATCCATCCGTCCATCCGTCCATCTGTCCACCCATCCATCCGTCCATCTGTCCACCCATCCATCCGTCCATCCGTCCATCTGTCCACCCATCCATCCGTCCATCCATCCATCCATTCACCCATCCACCCGTCCATCATCTGTCCATCCATCCGTCCCATCTGTCCATCTATCCACCTACGTACCTACCAACGAACCAATTTATGTGTGTGTGTGCAAATGTGCTACATTTTTTATTTCCTTAAAGTAAATATGTACAAGTTTATCAAATACCTTTGTCACCAAATATTTATTGACTACCTGGGTTGTGCCAGGCAATGTGTTTTTAAATTTCTTTTCCCTCTAAAAAAATACAGATCGGAAAATACTGATCTCTAATCATAGACCCCCCCCCATCATAATTGGGAAATCTTAATTAAGTAAAAGTTAGAGAATGTTAGAAGCAGGACAAGGACAGCGGGGCTCTGGCAGCAGCCCCACCGCTAACTGCTTCTTGGGACGTTTTCCCTTCGAAGGTATTGCTCTTCGACTGTGTCGGTCTCAGCTTTTTCATTTGTAAAAGTGAAGGAACTGGACCAGACAATCTCTTTAAAAATCCCTATGAGTACAAAATACCTCAGCTCCAAATGTGGAAGTTGGTTTATTTTGAGGGGGGAGGGTAGCTTCCTGGCTGGGAATCGAGCCCAGGCCGCAGCGGTGACAGCGCCGAAGCCTTAGCCACTGTGCCACCTGGGAACCCCCGAAGTCTCTTACAATGTTGGAAAGTGGAGGAAATAGTTCTCCCAGGAGGACGTAACGATACCGACCGTATTTCGGTGACAGGCATTCCGATGGGAGGAGGCACACAGCGTGCCCTCTAACCCCGGCGGCAGAAGCAGAACTGAGGCAAAGGGACACGTGGCGTCCACAGAGCTGCGGCGAAGACAAACCTGAATGACCACAAACAGCTCACAAATGTGACGTGTCATGAAATACAACTGCCCGGTCGTCACCCCTTGTCTGCAGGTGCTGGGTTGAGTGGATGATGGAAGGGAAACAGAATCCCCCAATTCTTAATCTGTTGCCTTGGCCTGTCCCCGTGTCATCCAAGAGTCAGTCATCAGTGTCCTCTGCTGTTTGGCCGGTTTTAGAACTAACAGCTGACCGGCAGGTGTTCCTCTTAATGTTCCTATCAAACATACCCTTAACAGGAAGTTAACTCTAAGAAAATACCCCCACCTGGAGAAAGTTTGGGCTGTTACCCAAAATGGTGTGATTCTAGCAACATGCCGCAATTTATACGATTTGTGACACCTGCGTTCTTAGTTTGCTTCTTTGAAGGAGCGTGCACTGGCAGAAAATGGTCACTTTTCAACTGACCCAAAAAACAAAACAAAACAGCCAGAAACGTCTCTATTTTTCATATCACATGACTGGATACTTTCTGGGCAGCCTTTGTGTGCATAAATCTTTGGCTGGACCACCAAACCATGGTTAAGTCTTACTTCAACATTTAGGTTAGTATGTATGGACTTAAAAAATTATATGATGAATTGACATAAGTAACTTAAAAATAAAAATAAGTAAAAGATACGCTAATTCTACCATCCAGCGGTCAGCACAGTTACCATCTTGCTGTATGTCCTTCTACAATCCTGGACTGTACGCATACCACATCTCCATGTACCCAAATACAGATTCGCCTCGACTTACGGGGGGTACGTCTGGATAAATCCATCATGCAATTGAAAATATTGTGACTGCACCTAATGCACCTAACCGACCAACACCATGGCTCAGCCCGGCGGCCTTCTCCCAAACCTGTCGTTCGTGCCATCGTAAACATGGAAGTCCGTTAGGTCGAGTCACTGCCCCATCCTGCAGACGTATTAGACGTCCAGGAGCTCAGGAGACCCTGTCGGCACGCCTGCGCGTGCACGTCTGTGTGCGGAGCCGCCCTGCGTGGGAAGCGTTTCACGAGAGCTCGAGTTTATGGGCAGCGCTGCCTCGCTTCCTGGGAAGTCCCCGTGTTTCTCCTCTCTGCCGCTCGCTGCCCACGAGCTGGCCCGAGTCCCGCTGGCATGACTTTTGCTGAACCCTGCACAAGTGCACAGAATCCTTCCCTGCCGCGTCCCACGTGTAAATAAAGGCCCAGCAGCGACCTCTGTGCTGACGCACATCTCCTCTCCCCGCCCGGACGCCTGCACCACCCCGTGCCCTGGGAAGGAGCCCTGCTGATTACAGCAGGCGGCCGGCGGGCGCTGCCCAAATGCATGCCTGACCCCCAAACACGCACCAGACACTGTACCAGCGCCCGGCCTTCGCCCTCAAGGCAGGAGCCGGCCTGAAACAGCACACACGTGTGTGATGAGAAACGACGTGGGAATATGGCTGCTGCTTGCACTGGTCGTGCTCCCCAGGGTCCCTTAGGGCAGGGACCACATCCAGCCGGCCTCTGGCCTCTCCCTGACTGGAAGCACAGTATGGCCACATGGAAGGTGCTGGGGCACTTGCCGCAGGCTGACGGGTGTTTGGCTCTGCTAAGTAGACATGCTTCCCCCTAATAAATGGCCAGGAGTGCCGGGCACCTCAGCAGGAGGGCCCAGCCAGCACATTCATTGCAGGGCCCATCTCGCCCCATCGCTGTCACCCTGCAAAGGGGTTTCTACCCCAAAGGCAAAAACGTGGTGTCTCCAAGCTCCAGGGAGAGAGCAGAGAGGAAACGTGTCTTCGGAGGCAGCCAACTTTGTTCCCCTCATGAATCGCTGTGGCCTCGCTGTGACAGGTCCAGATGCACCCGAGCCCTGGGTTACTCCAACCAGCGACTCGGCCACAATCAGACTTCAGATGCTGTTTTTGGGGGTGGGGGGGGGTGGTACGTGGAGGGAGGTGCAGAGAGGCTCCGTTATTTCTTCCTGAATTTTAACAGCGTGAACTAAATCTGTACTTTGACACCGAAATTCTGGAAACACGAACCTGCCCCTGAAATGATGTGACCTGTACAGTCCGCTTTTGACATCACAGCTTGCCCACGTAAGCCCGAACCATTCCTGTGGCCAGAACGGGTTTGGCACACGTGTTCCGTGGTGAGGGCCCCGAGGGGCAGCCCTCGGTCAGCACCCTGGCCAGCGCAGTCTCGGGCAGGAGTCCCCAGGACAAGTTTGACATTGTCACCTGCTTCTGCTTAAACACACTCAGGGACCGGGGACCTGCTTCTGCAGGTTAGGGAGCTCTTGGGGTGGAGCCTTTCATAACCTTCTCCCACTGGTGTAGGCCCGGCCCCTGAAACAAAGAGTCGTTTTGAATTGTCTCCTTAAAACAACATGAGTAACACAGGGAGCCGCCCCGTCGTGTACGGCAATGAGGTGAGAAGAACTGGGGGTCAAACTGGTAGAGAGAAGCGCCTGTGAAACCAGCTAAACGATTCGTTTTAAGTGGAGGAACTGGAGGGAAGTCCATTTGGGGGTTCGGGGACTCCAGGGGAATCTGGACCGAGGAGAAACGCACAGACCCTTGGGGTCAGGGACCCACACCCGAGGCCCGGGAGCCACTTTTGAGGGGGGGAGCAGATGTCCAGCTCCCCTACCGTGGTCCCTGCACAAGGAGGCCGTCCTGAGGGCCAGGTCAGCCCAGGATCCACTGTCCAAGTGGGAGTCGGGTGAGGGGTTCCCCGGGCGCCAGACAATCTCTGATTTCCAGCTCTTTCTCTCCTCAGGCAACGCAGAAGAGGCCCTCTGCTCAGCGTAAAATTAGCAGAGAGGAAACCATTCCCCGGGACACGCAGGGAAGCCACACAGGAGACATCTCGTTGCCTGTTTCTAAAATAACTGTTTCCTTTTCCTTTAAAACCCCATCTGCCACTTAATTGGTGTTCCCACGGCACGTGCACTGCTGAGCTGTCCACGGTGCATGGTGCCGAAGGCCGAGGAAGGCTGTGCACAGGGCCACCTACTGTGGGGACATCCAAGTTCCTGCAGCAGGGCCCTGGGCAGTGCTATGCAGCCCATCCTGTGCGCCCCAGCAGACACGCTGACACGGCCCTTCGTGGGAGATGCGCAGGGCAGGACCTGCCCACCTGCACTGCAAGCCTGCCTCTGGCTTTCTGTCATCATGTCAAAGACAGTGTCACTGCTCCTCAGGCCAGGGTTTCTCATCGCCTCTCTTCCCGCCGACACCGAGCTGCTAGGCTGGGAGGAACAGCCAGCCCTGCCCCTCCGTCCCCGCACCCCATGTCTTTTTGGGGGTCTTCTCCTGCCCCTCCTCTGCTCTCCCTGCAGCTCTCAAGCTCTCTCTAGGTCTTCTTTAGTGGATTGCGTCCGATCTCATCAGAGAACACTCTCAGAGTCATTAACAATACAAGATGCTGAAGAGAGCTGCCTGCTGGTGGCCCCCAAGGCAGTCCCCTCTCAATGTCAACGTCAGGCTTTCCAATTACAGGAACACAAAGCAGCTGTGAATAACACCGGACCTTGACAGCAAACCACGCCAGGCAAACGGATGGGGGAAGAATGTTTTCTTGAAAGTTCCATAATCGGATTCCTCCGCTACGAGGATTGAACCGGCTGAAGGAGAATGTTTTTATGGTGCCAAGCGGGCGGAAGCCATTCCCCGCGTCTGAGAGCGCGCGGTGCCCCTGGGGAGGGGAGGCCGTGTTTGGTGCGAAGGGAATAAATGCCGCTTATTACGCATATGGGAGACGGTAGCTCGGTGTTCCTGTGGATCATATCAATTAGACGTGAAAAATCAGACACACAATAACCTACTTTGACAATCGTATGTGAAAACTGTTTTCTAAATGAAGCTGCCAACCAGCAGAAGATAACAAACTTCCGAAGCACCTGATAATATCTAAAATAATAGAATTTATTGTGTGCCAGGCACTGTTGAAAGCTTTATGTGAACGAACTCTTTTAATCCTTGCAGTAATCATGTGAGATGGGCAGTATGAGCTCCGTTTTATAGAGAAGTAAACTAGGGCTCAAAGAAGGTACAACTTGTCCAAGGTCACCATGGCCACCAACAGCAGGTCAGCCAGGTTTCCGCCCCAGGCTGTCTGACCTCAGACTCTTCCTGTGACCTCTATGCACACCAAGGACATGTTGCTAGTGTCTCACGAAAGGGCCTGAAAAATGACGACTGACATCCCTCTCTTTGATAATTATAATTTAATTAATAATGGAAGCAGGATTATGTGTCTTTCCACACACTGCCCCACAGGGACACCTCTCCGTCCCTGAGATAGTCCCGGGGGTAAACACAGGAGGTGGGAGCGGCCTCAGAGGTGCTACTTCCCTTGGTGGCTCCAGCCTGCGAGGCCCTGGGGAGCCTCCCCCCACAATGCGAGAGGCCACACGCAGCTCTGCGAGCCAGCAGGGCGGGCGGCGCTCCACACTGCTGTGGGCGTGAGCTTAACGCACAGCAGAGGATGTGACGAGAAGGAGTGTCACCACGTGCTGCTGTTCACAGGGAAGCCCTGCAGAACCCAAGGAATAACGCGCTCACAGCGCTGCATAATGACACCGTGAGCAACGCACTGTGAGGACGGGGGAAGCACGACGTGAGAAGGACGCCTGGAAGAGACAGCTGACAGAGGAGGGGGAAAGACTGAAAAATGTAAAGCGTTATGGATTTTAAAACGTGTTGGGGCAGAAAACCCACGGTAAGAAGTCAGTGACAAGTGCAGGGGCCGAGGCGCACGTCCAAGAGAAGCCCACGCAGACGATCGAAGCGAAACGACGGGTATTTTCCCTTTTCCCTTCACTCCACGTAAAAGAGCTTTCTGTCCGGCTGCACGCACCTCCTTCTCGGGAGACCAGTCCACTAAAGGCTCCCCCGTGGAGGAGGAAGGCTGGGACGCATCAGCCCACGTGGCCCTCAGCAAGGACTTGCACCTGAGGTCACACGCCGGCGACGGTGTCACCCCCTGACCAGAAGCCGCCTCTCACAGCCCAGCTGCCCCGTCCAGCCCAGTCTACCACTCCACCACAGCGTCCAAGGTCTGTCACCCACAAAGCGTGAGACCTGCGCCTTCCGGGAGGTGCTCCCACCCCCTCCATGGAGCAGAGAGGCCATCAGGTGGCAAGTCCACCCACTTCCAGGGGCTAAACTGTGCAGCGTGGGGTGCACCCACCCCGTGCTCTGTCTTCCTTCCTGAGGTCAGCTGCGTACACCCGCTTCAGCTTTGGGGCCCCCGATGCCCTGCCTTCTCCCAGGAGCACTGCCCTGCTGGGCATCCCCCTGCCCATAGCCAACCTTTCTCCTTCCCTACGGATTCTTCATGACTTTTCTAAAAAATAGATTTCATAGAACAGTTTGGGGTTCACAGCAAAACTGAGAAGGTGCAGAGACGTCCCCCAGCCGCGGCCCCCAGCCATGCACTGCCTCCGTCATGCTCATCGCCCCCCGCCACAGTGGGGTACTCACGATAACTGACACTCAGCAGACACTCGGTTGGATAAGAGAATGAATGAGAGAACTAACAAAGTGGGTAGCCGGCCGGGGGGCCGGGGGTGCAGAGTGGGTGAAGGGCATTCTCTCTCTGGAAGGGGGTAAAGACGGCGGGCGCACTGCTCCACTCTGGGGCACAGAGCCAGGTCTGCCAGCAGGTCCTCTTTCAGAAGTGACACGCACTCGCCACGCCCCCAACCCACGAGAAAGGAGAGGAGACGGGGAAGCACGATCTCCAGCCTCCTCTCCGACGTAAGTGCCATCATGGCTGTGGCAGGAAGGTGCGGTGCAACCGCACCTGCACAGGTAGAAGCAACTGCACAGGTAGGTGACGACTGTCAGTAAGTGCAGCTAAAGGACTGTCTTGGGCCTCCTGAGGATGCATTTGCATAGCTCAACGTTCGCTCCCCCGAAGCACGTCTGGGAGTTTTTGGTTCTGACTGTTGGGGATGAACATCTTTGAGAAACGTGCCAACGCTTCTAAGACCTGCAGAGCACTGACCCCAAGTTGGAAGCAGTAATATAGCCACCCCCATTCGGCAGGCTCGTTCCCTGTGCCAGGCACTGTCCTGAGGGCGTCTGTGTGCTGACTCCTGCCACCTGCACGGGGACTCTGAGGAAGGCACTGTTCATCACTACCCCCCATCTCACGGACGTGGACACTGAGAACAGACAAGTTCAAGCCGAAGCCACGTGGGCAGAAAGTGGCAGGGCCGAGGCTTGAACCCGGTGGCCTGCCTCCCGGCCCCCATCTCAACCGCAACTCAGCTCTTCGCCTTCCGACCTCACTGACCACAATGCAAACTCCCCTTGAACACGGAGAGCTACGGCTCTGAACTGGAGTCTGCAAACGACTCTCCGCGTCCCCTTCCAGCAGTCTCTGCTTTTAAACCCAATAACGCAATTTAGTCTCCATGCAGCTAAATGCACATGAATCCCGCTGGAGCACCCCAGAAGGCAGAGCCTCAGTCCGGAGGGCGGAAGATGCTAGAACGACCCGCCGCCGGGGCCAGCTGTCCCGCTGCCGCCTTCCCGCGTCTGCACGGAGGAGCCTTCTGGGTCCCGTGTTAATGGACATCAGCGATCTTCTCGCAGGACGGCAAACACCTAAATGACTTCCCGCATCGTATCCTCCGTGCCATGTCCTGTTCTGAGCTTGCCTGGGCACTGGGCACAGGGCAGCTAAGTGGAAAAGACGTCTTCGGGGCGCCAGGCGGTCTGTGTGCAGCCAGAGGGTCCATCTCAGCGCTCAGGCCTCCTTCCACCGACCAAGGGTGCCAGCCGAGGCGGAGCTCGTAGCGGGCGGTAAGTAAGGCCTCTTCCTCTTACTATGATCCTTTAACTCCACACGCCACAAAAAGAGGGTTCAGGACTAGCAAGGGAACACAATTTTCAAGGCTTTAGCATATTTCTCTGTATTTGTTCGTATCACTGTATGTGCATACGTGCAAACAATACATGCATATGCATATATACACACACAAAGCATGTAAAGTGCATACACAGAACGTGCACCCGTGCCCTGCGTGTACACACATTACATACGACACGTGAGGTATGTACCATTTCGGTATCCGTAACAAACCTGTGCACTGCTCCAGGGTCTGTCAGAAGCCATCAGGTGGCATGCGCTGGGCCGCCCAGATGGAGGCGCTCTGGTGGGCCCGTGACAGGTTTCTCGCCCTGCAGGGACACCCCGCACAGCCTCGTAAAGCAGCTGTTTCGGAGAACGAGGGTGAGGGGTGGCGCGCTGCTGGCCCAGGGCTTGTTCGGGTGCCACGCCTTGGACGGCGGGCCGGAGTCGCATGACGGGAAAGCAGATCGCACACAGGAGCAAGCACGTTGCTCACGGAGATCACGTCCTGTGGCGACCAGCACGTCCCACAGGCGCAGCCTCTGGGCCATGGGCGTGTGGCCCACGGGGAGCCGGGGACCGGGGCAGAGCGGTGGGGCCATTGGCACCGGCGGAAGCTCCACACCGGGCTGTGTGAGTAGTAAGAGTCCCCAACAACACGACAGCAGCAACAGCAAAGGGGTGGTCCTCTCCCTTGCCTCCCGCTGCTTTTGGAGAGCAGAGGAGCTCCTGTTTTCTCCAGAGTGTTAATGACCCCCCAGGAGTATCTCCAACTCACCTGGAGGTCAAGTTCTCAGAGGGACAACTCAGAGTCGCTGCCCGGATAATGGATGTGCTTCTCAACCACGTGAAGGAACTGAGAGAAACTATCTAAACTTGCTTGATTTCTGATGGGGAAGCATGTTATGCATTTTGAAAACCTGGTCCATACACATTTAGGGACAGAGAAGGGAAAAAATAAATAAGCAACCAATCCACTGATTTAAGAGGTTTTTACATTAGCGTCTGTGGTAGGCAAAATTATGGTCCCCCCAAGACGTCTGTGTCCTAACCCCTGAAACCGGTGAGTGTGTTACTGCACGGGACAAAAAGGGACGTTGGCCACTGGGATTCACTTAAGGACCCTGCGATCAATCGGGAGATGGGGGGCATGTGGGTGGTGGCCCAATTCGACCCCAAGAGCCTGGCTAAGGGGGACGCAGAGGGTCAGGGGCAGAAGAGGAGGTGGGGGTGCGGGGCAGAGGTTGGAGGGATGGAAGAAGGGGCCACAGGACAAGGGACGCGGTGGCCTCTAGAAGCTGAAAGCCCCTGGAGCCGACCCCGGACTTGAGCGCCATGACACTGATTTCACACCGCTGACGTCCGCGGCCTAACGTAATATTACAAGTCTCGGCACCGGGATAAGCCACTGAGTTTGTGGCGCTCCTGCATTCATCGGAAACCCACAGTGCACGGAGTTCGCTGATCGTTTCAGAGGGATGAAATCGAACTTTAAAGTGCTTTCCTGGAGTTGCTGCTTAAAATATTTATCCTTCAAAGGAAGCAGCTGTGAGCCGGAGGCATGCTTTGTGAGTAACAGTTTGGACGGCGCTAGTGGTCCCCAGGGTTGGGGTGCTGCCTTTCCCCGCAGGGCTCGCTGACGGTTCGGTAAGGGGGTTCCTAGGACAACAAGCTTTTAAGGCCCAAAGGCCTGACACGCTGGGTGTGGACTTCCAGGCGGCGTCAAGACTGCGCCGCAGACACCTCCCTTGGCCTCCGCTCGCCCCGCCGCACGCCTGAGCCCGGGCGGTGGGCCACTTGGCATCTTCCCTGCTACTGTGTGCTCTCCCCGGCGCCTTTCTAGCCAAACTTGGTCCTCCTTAAGCCCAGGAGCGCTGGGTGCCCAGTATGTCATCTAAGAAGGCCCTCTCTCTTCACCGCTGGAGTAATAACTGCTTTTCGGCTTTTCAGGGTTTCTGGGTTGCTCCCAACGACGGACCTTCCGCACAAGGTACGACGGACAGAAACTTTGGTTACGTGAAAGTTTAAGAAAGTGAAATGATGCCAGCTACTTGAAGAATACTGGAGATAAACGTCTATTTATATTTTTATGGCAAAGACATAAATAGAGAAAAGAACATCCACAGGCACCCAAACAGATGCCTCTGTAAATACACGCACAGCATGGAGCATGGAGGAGAGGGTGTGCACAGAGCACAGACGCGAACCACCTTTTCACATCAGCCGCAGCTCAGCAGCATGCAGCAGCTCAGGGACATCTTCCCACCAGCACGGTAGTGGCAGAAATGAACCCTCTGCAAAGCGGAGCCGGCGTGCTGCGGTGACTCAAACACATTCGCTAACAAGACTGTTGCACAGGATGGCGACCAGCTCCAAAACCCCAGCCCTGCCCGTTAGCCCGCGGACGTCTAACTGCGCGGGGCCACGCGGGGTGACACAGCGGCCATTCGTCCAGCAGTGCCGGGGGCTGGCTGGTCTGCTTCCCGGGGACACAGCACGGGCCATACACGCGTCCTGTTTCCTTGGAGTGCGCTTGCTGGTGGACACTAAACATGCAAGTAATACTTCTATAGACCTAAAATGCTGCAAAGACAACAGAAAAGGGTGTCTCTATATGAATTACATGCTTCAAAGAGAGATGGGCAAAAACAAGTCTAGCCTTTAGGACTTGACTTCTTTGAAGGAGAGAGAGGGGGAGAGGGAGGAAAAGGCAAAGGGTAAAAGGAAGGCATCAGAAATGGGGTGAAGGAGTTCTGGGGCTCACAAACGGGAACCACGGAAGGACACTCACCTAGAGGTTCCGAGTCCTCAAGCCCCGCGTTGCTTCCCTCCCCACCTCCCTCCTGTGAATGGGTGTCCCGGAGGGCCCGGGGGACTGGGGACTGCCAGCTCAGACTGGCATACCGACGGCGTGGAGACCGAGGGGACTTCCTGTTCTCACCAGCATGTGAGCGTGAGACTACGAGCCTGGGGAGCCAGTCCTGTGTCTCAAGTTTAAGTGAGGCACCAACGTTGGTGATTTGGTCAAAGAGGCCGGTTGGCTGTGGACAGATGTCAGGTTTGGCATTTAACCTGGTGTGTCTGCCCTGGTCCCTGATGTGTGACTTTATCAGAGGGAATGGCTTGGAAGTCACCCTCTGTCCCTCAAACGACTTGTAACCAAACAGCAGCCTGCTTGTTTACAGTGAGAGATGGAGCTGGCACAGGGCTCAGAGGGCAGTGTGCTCGGCATTTCACACGCATTCATTCATTCAGTTCTCGCAACAGTCTGATTGTAGTCGGAATCATTACTGCCCTCATTGCACAGATCAGGAAACTGAGGCGCAGCGAGAGCAACACAACAGCAAGTGAGTGCAGAGCTGTCATGCAGACCCAGGCAGTCTGGCTCCAGACCTCATACTCTTAACCATTCGGTTACCAAGTCATGGCAGGAGTTGTAAAAAGGGAGGGAATCTAGAAGGTTCCACTGGGTGTGTTGTGGTGTCAATCACTGACTGTTCTGTGGAAATGAACACGCATGTCTATTTTACATGCATTTCACTGTAGTCATTGCACCATCTGTCCCTTCCGCAGGAGACATTACACTTCATTTTGAACCTGTTTTTGTTCTACTGCATTCCAAGTGTGGGGAAGGGACAAGCTTCTCTAACCTCCTGCATGAAGAAAGCAGGGAGTTTGACAGAGAAAGTCACAAACTCCCCAGGGTCTATAGGCGTCCGAGGTGATCAACACGTCACCAACTTGCATAACAGATCGCTCTGGTCAACGCTCACTCGGGTCCAGGCTGGCAATGTGCGCGTGCTCTGTTTCCCCAGCTTACAAAGCTAATTCCATTTTGTTTTGAGGTCATGGTTGCTTATGTGAAATTCCAGTTTTAATTCCATGCATTTCTTCTCAGCTCCTTGGCCTACTTTTCGAACCAAGGCAGTTGACAAATATATTTCCATTATCTGCTATGTGCCAAATACTAGGCTAAGGGTGCAAAGATGAATGAGACATTGGTCCCTGCTAGGAGGAGAGGGAAAGAGGAGGCAGGACACAGCAGGTTGCCCTCAAGTCTCCCTCCCTTCTCGGGATGGGATGAAAGCAAAGAACCTCCCAGCAAAAGAACAGCAAGTAACTGAGAACAACTGTGCCCTTACTAACGGTGAGAAGGGGACACAGCAAAGAAAACTAAACCAGAAACACATCTGGGTCATTGTTTTCATTTCTCCTGCTCCAAAATCTCAAACTCGTCAGTGGGAAGAAAACAAGAAAAAGAGACAAGGAGGATTTCCTATCTCCCCTATGAGGACCTAGGAAAGCCACCACAGTTCTAGTAAACAGCTTGATAATCCAAGTCTAACTAGGCATTCTTATAAAAACCCTTCCTCTTTTCTACAGCAAAGGAGCCACTGGAGCCACAGGACACGACACGGACCACGAATGGGCAATGCTGGAGTGGCCCCAGTCCCTCATTTCACAGGTAGGAAGCTGGTTCTTTAGAGATGAGTGATTTGTTCAAGGTCACACAGCTACTTAGTGCCAGAGCCACTGGAACCTAGATATGTTCTTCCCTAATCTAATTGTCACTGCAATACCGTAGGCTTGTTAATAAGAGTAGCATTAGACATGCTCTGAAAATAGTGAGAGGTCATGGGGACAAGAATGACATTAAACTTCAGGTCAAGATGGAGGAGTAGGTAAATGCTGTGCTCGCCTCTACCCAAGACCACATCAACATCACAACTTAAGTACAGAACTGTCATTGAGAACCACCTGAAGAAGAGAATTTCCGTAACTAAGGATGTAAAGAAGAAGCCACGTGAACACTGACGGGACAGGTGGAGATAGGGAATGGGCAGGCCCCACTCCCACAGTACAGCGGTTAAGAAACAGGAGGTCCCTCTTGCGGAGGTGGGAGTTCCAGCCCCACACTGTGGTCCCCAGCCCAGGGCTCCAAGCTGGAAAAAATGTCCCCACAACCTCTGGCTGTGAAAGCAAATGGGGACAGTGCTGAGTGAGATGGATGGCTGTTGGAGACCTAGGCACTGCAGGTCTTAAAGGGCTGTGCACAGACTCACTCACTCTGAGCTCCAGTGCTGGGCAACAGCTTGAAAAGCACCAGGGACATAACTGGGAGGAGCTGAACTGACTGGCTTCAGGGTGAGGCCTGGAGGGGCAGGGATGGGGCAGCTCTCTCCAGGGATGGAAGTGCTGGCAGACACCACTGTTCCTTTGTTGAGCAGTCCTTCCACCCAGCTGACAGGTGCAGGCGGGCACCAAATCTGAGCTCTCCATTAACCTGGCTAACACCATCTGTCCCAGGGTAGTGACTCCCTGAGACCCCACCCCACCCAACTCGTACAGTATTAGCTCACACCTGTCAGAGCCCCTATCACCAATAAATCAACAAACAAGAAGCATAAGAATGTTGAGAAAGGGAACTCTCGTGCACTGTCGGTGGGATTGTAAATTGTTGTAGCCACTATGGAAAACAGTATGGAGGTTCATCAGAAAATTAAAAATAGAGCTACCTTATCACCCAGCAATTTCACGTCTGGGTATTTATCTGAAGAAATCCAAAACACTAATTTGAAAAGCTATACGCACCCCTATGTTCACTGCAGCACTATTAACAATAGCTAAGATATGGAAGCAGCCTAAATGTCCATTGATAGAAAAGTGTATAAAGAAGATGTGGTACATATATGCAATGGAATATTACTCGGCCATTAAAAAGAATGAAATCTTACCATTTATTACAACAACGTGGATGGACCTAGAGGGTATAATGCTAAGTGAAATAAGTCAGACAGAGTAAGACAAATACCATGTGATTTCACTTATATGTAGAATCTAAAATAAAAATAAATAAATAAATGTACAAGCAAAACAGAAACAAACTCATAGATACAGAGAACATTTTGAAGGTTGTCAGATGAGAAGAGTTATTGGGGGATGGGTGTGAAGGCGAAGGAATTAAGAAATACAAATTGATAGTTATATAAAAACAGTGACAGGGATGTAAAAAAATGAAGTCTTATGACTGTGGTGTTTTGTAAAATATTGCTAAAAATAAAGCGGTTCTCAAACTTGGAAAAAAAGTGACACCAAAAAGTCATAATTAAGGGCAAAATAGTGACCTCCAAGACAATCTCACCTCCCTCTCTTGTTTTCCTACTGCTCCCTCTCTGTCCTCAGTTCTGGCCTCGGTTCTACTCAAAACTCATGTCCAGCATGTCACTTGCCCCACCGGGAAACTCATCTCCAGCATGTCACCTGCCCCACTGGGAAACTCATCTCCAGCATGTCACCTGCCCCACCGGGAAACTCATCTCCAGCATGTCACTCTACCCCACCATAAAAGACTTACATTTAAAAGTATCAATGGGGCCTGAAAACAGGATGGCCTCCTTACATCATCCTATTCCTGTGCCTCCATTAAACCCTGAGTGAAACACCTGTAAAAATGCCTCACTCTTTGAATGAAGTGTGAGACAACCAATGGCCAGAAGGTACCAAATAAAACAATAGAAAACCCTACAGAGCAGAAAAGCTTCTTTGTGGAAATGCACGGTTTACTTCTCCTAACGCCTGGGGAAATATACGAGGCCCCTGTGCAACTGATTTTAATATTTCACACATCCAATTATTTCCATCACCAGGTCAACGCAAAGCAGCCCACTGCCAGACGACACAAATGCCAAGACAAAGGCACAAGTGAACCGGACGACATCCCGCCTCCCGTCCCCCTGCCTCCATGTGGCAGCTGCCGTACACGTCGGCTTTCCTTCTGCTGCAGCTCACACACACGGAGGGAGCTGCAGAGGACCGTCAAGCAGGACAGTGACAGCACAGTACTGGACACATGGCGCGTCTGGCTGCCTGCTTTGGCCTTGTCCTTCGTAAGTCAATCTGTGAAGCCTGGCCCGAGAGTGGGGACGGACCTGGCACTTTCTTCCCTAGTCCCCCTGGGTTTGTCCAGCGCTCACCTCTCTTCCAAGGCGATACGCCCGTCAGCCACACAGCTCCCTTCACTCTGCTTGTACCTCTAATTGAAGAAATCCGAAGTAACAACAGACGCATTGGCCCAGGGCTTTGGCCAAATTCCTCCTCAGACACTTAGGACACATCCTGGTGGTTTTCACTCTCCCTGCAAGCAAGTGAACGCGCTCTGGTTCCGTCCCTGGTTTTATTTTATTTTTAAAAATTTTCAATTACAGTTGACGCGCAATATTATGTTAGTTTCAGGTGTACACCATCGTGGTTCGACGTTTATATAATTTAAGAAAAATCCCCCCAGTAAAGCTAGTAACCACCTGGAGCCATACGTAGTTATTGAAACATCGTGTTCCCTGTGCTGCACTTCATGTCCCCGTGACTATTCTGTCACTACCAATCTGTCCTCCTTAACGCCTTCCCCTGTTTCACCCAGCCCCCCAAACCCCTCCTACCTGGTAACCATCAGTTTGTTCTCTGTGTCTATGAGTCTGCTTCTGTTTTTGCTTGTTTGTTTTGTTTTTTAGATGCCACATATAAGAGGAGTCCCGTGGCATTTGTCTTTCTTGTCAGTCCCTGGTTTTACACTGGAGGCAGGATGGCCGCCACCTGCCGTATCAGAGGTTGCTCATACTTACTGGTGACGTGGGAAGGATCTAAGAACCCTCGAAGGCGGGGAGGATATCTCACCCCCGTCAGTCTGTTTTGAATTCAAAGACGGTCAGTAAGGTGCTCTTCTGGGCTTCAACAGGCGTCCTCAGAGCCTAAGGTCTGAGCAGCCAGGGAGTCTGTTCAGTCTACTTCCACGTGACGCGGAGGTGAGCCCCCCGCGGTCCCCCATTGGCAGCTACCCCCGTTCGTAAACACATTCGGAGGACGAGCAGCTCAATAAGCCTGCCCCCCCATTCGGGCACCTCTCAGTCCCTTTGCAGAGGGACAACTGAAAACCACGCGGTGACCTCCCGGGAGTCGGAACGCAGGGTGAAGCCCAGGAGCAGCGGAAGATCCGCGAGCCACCAACCCCGAGCCTCCAGCCGCCGGGGGCTCTGCGCCTCCTTCCCGGGGGCAACAGCGCTCACAGGCCTTCAGGGAGGCGCGGGGAGCGCGTGTGCGTGGAAGTGCTGACGGGCTGTCACCCACCTGAGGACAAGGGCTAAGGGACACTACGCACAGCTGCCACCTCTCCAGGCAGGAGGGAGCAGGCCCGGGGCGGGGGTGCGCACTGTGGCTCCACGGTGATGGCACCGTGCAGGGACCCTCAGCCTGACGACAAAGCAGGGAAGCCTGCCTGAGCTGAGCGCAGGGAGACGGCGTGACGCACATCTCTGCGTCCTGGGGTGCGGCGCCGTGCCCCCACGTTCAGGCACGCTGCGAAGACCGCAGCACTTGCTCGTGGGGTCGCCGCCCGCACTAATGCCCCGCGCACTTGGCCCTGGCCGCTTCCTAAGCTTTGCTTTCGCAGGTGCAGCTGCCCAAAGCCTTCCACTCCCTTTCCCGGGCTGCCGGCTGTCACCTCGGACTGATGCAGCCCGGGGGCCACTACCGTGAACCTGGGGAGCAGGTGTCGGCTGAGCGGCCCACACCCCGCCTGCTGCGTGCGCCCCCAAGCTCGGGGGCCAGCCGGTGGCCGCACCTTTGCAGGAGAGGACGTCCTGCGGCCGTCACCGCCACGGCCGGCAGCGCGGACAAGGGTCTCCTGAGCGACTGAACGGAGGTCGCTGTCACCGCCCGGGGAGGCCCCCACGCGGACGAAGTCCCCCGGCCCGCGCCCCTCGGCTCCCGCCGGACTGTTCCATCCGGAATTCGTCTGGGCCCCTCTGTGCTCCGGTCTCGCTCCCTGTCGCGGCTCAGAGGGACACGGCGGGCGATCACTCCGGGCGCCGTGGCGACGACCACCGGTTAGAAGCCACGTGCAGGGGCCACGCTGCGGCTGGGGCTTTGGATGCAAGCCGGCCTATCCGCTGGGGCCTTTGTCTCACCCACGCACGTTTCTGTGTGTGCGGAGCCAGGCCACGGGAGGGGGTTTCGTGGAGGGGGGCCGCCTAGTTCCCTAAGGACGGCAGAGCAAGTCTCTCCTTCAACAGCTGCCAAGGAAGCGCTTCCCCGAAGCGCGAGTTTCAAGCCCCTGATGTCACTTCCTCCGGTCCCAGCTCTCTGGGAGGAGGCCACTGCAGGGCGGACGCCCTCAGGGCCACCGTGAGGACTCCCGTGGGGCTGCTGGGCACTGGGAGCTCTGAGCACAGACACGGGGCTGCGGGGGACTGGGGTGCCCCCCGACTGGCACACCGGAACCCGAACCATCAGCTCGGAGCAGCGCCCTCAAATGCACTGCAGGCCAGGTGACCCCTCTGTCCTGGAGGCTGGCCCCCACAGTTTGTGACAGGAGCTGAGGGGAGATGTGCA
>PVJL010008614.1:0-65054 GCA_004026885.1 Lyroderma lyra
ATCTGTGCTGTGGTCAGCACATTCGGGCCGTCTCAAGGTCTAGTCTAGGGTCTGAAATTTTCCACTCCAACCTTTCAATACCTACATTTTTGTGTGTGTCCTTGTATTTATATCCTGGATTACCTTCTGGATACATATACAGAAGAATAAAAATACAAACTATTAGAGGATTACTATAGTGGTGATCTCTGAATGGAGGTGATTTTTGTTCTTAGTGATTCTGCTTATGTGTACTTCACTTTTGTATGTATGTACGTGTGTATAGAAATACAAAAATACAAGGTTATAGATGAATTATAAAGCATCCTCCAATGCAATGTCCCTCCCCTTCCAGAAATAACCACGTTTAGAAAGACATCTTTGCTGACAGGGATTTTGTTAGAGAGAATTCTAAACAACAAAAGCAGAGAAGAGAGTATTTTAGCCTCTGTGTATTTGTCACTCAGCAACAGTAACTTAAGGCCAGTCCTCAAACCACACCCCCATTGATTCTCCCCTTTTTCATTTATTGTAATATATTTTCTTTTGAAACAATCTCAAACTTGCAGAGAAGTCGTAGGTATGGCACAAGGAGTGTTTTACCTCCCTGAAACATTTACTACATTTCCAACTTGATGTGCCATGAACATTGCAAAATTCTTTCATTTCCTACATATAAGGACATTCTACATAACTACACTAACAACCATCAAAATCAGAATGGTCACATTGATTTTAAAAAGGTTGGGAGTTCCCTGGTGGGCTTAAGGCTTCGGTGCTGGCGCTATCAGTGCTGCGGCCTGGGTTAGATTCCCAGCCAGGGAACTACCCACATACTACAAAATAATAATAATAATAATAATAATAATAATAATAATAATAATAATAATTTTAAAAAGGTTGACATAGCTGGCCTCCCCTTAGAAAAGCTAACTTGTGAGGTTGGCCCTTGGCTGCCTCACAAGTGATAAGCAGAGCTCGTCACGCTTAGACTACAGACAAACATGGGTTCTGCTTCGCTCCTGCTTTCATTCTAGGAGTGAGGAATGTGGGGATCTGCCAGGCAGAGGGGGCCTCTGCTGCCACCCCCTAGTGAAACCCCAAGGTACAGAGTTTAATGACCTTCCCTGGGCATCACACACGTGTTGTCACATTTTTGTTGCTGGGGGTCGAGTACAGGGTCCCTCAGGGAAGAGGCAGGACGTCAGGAACCTGCACGTGGATTCTTCCAGTCTGCATCTGTCTCTTTCTCTTGTGGTTCAACTGTGCATCCTTCCTGCACTGTTGAGTCCCAGGAGTCCTGGCAAATATCCAAACACGGAGGTGGTCTTGGGATCACACACGGCCCCCCACACAGTGGTGGCCACAGTGGGACTGCTAGAAGGATCCCGACTAAGTGAAATATGGCCACAGTATTATGTGGGGGAAAGGGAGAGGGGGAGGATGAAACCCTAGTGTCTGTTAGGAGCTAAAAGATACCTGTGAAATTAAAACCAGAAGTCCCACCCCTGGGGCGTTGGCTCCCCAAACCCCCTGGCTGACTTTTGGCCACTTGCTGGCTGAAATGAAATTCATGTGGTTTTGGTGATGCCTTTGGTTCTTTCCACTTTCCTCCAGGTAGGCGAAAGGGCCCAAAATCCCCACAGGTGAGTTTGAAGTAGGGATTAGTTGTAGTTGTTCCTTACTACAGGTCAGAGGAGAAAGGAGCCAAACCGCCCAAAGATGGGCTTTAGGTGGACTGACCAGACGTCCCATTTTAAACGGGACAGAAAACCGGTGCTGTCCTGTTTCAAACGGTACATTATGGTCAGCCTACTGACACCTTGAATTCAGCCCAGTGAGACTAGGCTGACCACACATATCCTGTGAAATGAGACAGTACCACAGGTTTCTGTCCCATTTAATACGGGATGTCTGGTCAGCCTAGTAGGTGAACCAAAAAGGTTAAAAGTTTGGTCTCTCCGTGTGGGAGGGAAAGAGGATAAATCCATTCCCAGGGCTGGATCAAAGCTTTAGATAAGCCAGAGAGGAAAAGAAAGGAGAAAAAACCATCCTACCTCCACAAACTGCTGGCAGCTACAGCCCCACCCAGTCTAGCTATAGTGTGAACCCTGTAAATGCTGAATTGTTGTCTAGGAATTCAAGTTAACTTGCAGTGAGGAAAAGAAACAGATTTGTAATGTGGTCTGTCAATTACATCTCAGAGAAAAAGGAAAATTTGAAAAACAGCTTTGCATTATTTTTATGGCCATTTGATCTTGTCATGTGATTAAAAAAAAAATCAATGATGGAGCTCCCTGGTGGTGTCCTGGCTTAAGGCTTCGGCGCTGTCAGTGCTGCGGCCTGGGTTCAATTCCCAGCCAGGGAATTACCCACATTCAACTAAAAAAAAAAAAAAAAAAGATCAATGTATGTATGTATGTATTATGTTTATGTATATTGCATATATGTTTGTTTTCTGTATATTAGGACAATTTGACCACTTAAAAGTCCTTTCTGCCAAGGGAGAGACTGCCTAGAGCTAGTCAATTCTTAGAGCCACCCTAAGGATGCTTTTTTTTTTTCCTGTACGTGGGTAGTTCCCTGGCTGGGAATCGAACCCAGACTGCAGCGTTGAGAGCACCAGCACCGAAGCCTTAAGCCACGACACCACCAGGGAACTCCCTGAAGATGCTTTTGATAATACAAACAAAGCAGTCCAGAGCCATATCTCCTCTATTGGGTTCCTGTACCCCAGAAAGCAGTATTCCTCTTGCCTAAATCATCCAAGGGCCAGGTGCCAGACAACTAAGGACCACCCCTGTAGTCCAAAGCCCTCCTAAATTATTCAGACTAGCCAGTCCTACACAGTCTTTCCCAAGGAAACCCAAGGTTGTGGCCTAACCCTTCCCCTTGGTCCTGCCCTCTGCCTCCTGTCCCAAGTTTTCCCACGTGGCCCTGTGTGGCACATCTCCTGTCTTCAGAACCCGAGAGTAGGATGAACTTGGTTTTCCTGAACCTCTGCTCTGTCTCCTCTTGTGGCCACACCTTATTGACCATGTAAAGCAGGGGTATCCAAACTTTTGGCTTCCTTGGGCCACACATAAAATACACTAGCATCAATGATAGCTGATGAGCTTAAAAATGGTCCATGCATAACCTTCGTAATGCTTTAAGAAAGTTTACAAATTTGCATTGGGCCTCATTCAAAGCTGTCTTAGGCCACATGCAGCCCGTGTGCCCCAGCTGGACAAGCTTAATGTAAAGAATGAAAGTGAAACAGGCCAGATGCAGGAGCCCTCCCTTATTTTAGGAATTACTAGTCTCCTTTTCCCTAGTTCTTCAGCTTTCAGTTTTACCCCTTTCCCAGTCCATAGTCTCAATCATCTTCTTGATCAACTTTACCTGGCTCCTAACCAGAAGCAATAGACTGTCCCTAGTCTAAATCATGAGATGCCCCTACATCCTGCCATAGATAATTACCCCAAAACTTGTGATTCCTGTCTTGCTGATTACAATCACTGCGGGTCAGCATCCCTTCCAGGCCTTTCCGGATCCCTAATAGGTGATGACACCTGAATGACCAGCTAGGACAGAAGTCAACAGGCCATGGGCTCAACAGACTTTCCAACTCTTAACCACCCAGTGACAGGGCCCTTGGGGTCTGCTTCTTGGGCCCATTGCTTATAAAACTATTAACTGAATTAATTTCTCACATTTCGGGACCATTGGGATACAACTGGTATCCCAGCAAGGCTTCCAGACCATCCTGACCAAAGGAGTCAACACAGTCTCCTAGGTGGATCTCGAACCCCTTCCTCTTCTAGATCGAATAGGGTGAGAGCTCCGTGGATCCCCAATAAGTAGGGGACAATGACCACCTTCATCAGGAAGCAGATACAAAAGGTAAGACCTCCAGTCCCTCAGTTTCCTATGGAGATTGATGGGGATCACATCTCCCAAGAGAAAATTGAGGAAGGTAGACAGAATAGGGGGGATCTTGGGACCCTCCCATAGGACTCACCCTGCTGAAGTAGTCACCACCCTGATACCACCCTTTCATTAGTAATCCCCACCCCCCAAGTTAAGCAACCACAGGACAATTCCAGGCAAAAAGTTAGCTAATAGAGGGAAGTTATAGGGTACAAAGTAGCCCACCAGGTTAAACCAGTTCCTATGGTTGTGCAGTATGAATTACAACAACCTTTATTTCACCTGAGCCTGATTTTACCCTCATTATAATATCATACATATGCCTGGAAGTTCATTAGTATCATTATAACAGGGAGTTCCCTGGTGGTGTAGTGGCTTAAGGCTTCAGCGCTGGCGCTGTCAGTGCTGCGGCCTGGGTTCGATTCCCAGCCAGGGAGCTACCCACATACCAAAAAGCAAAAAAAAAAAAAAAAAAATCATTATAACAGACTGAATTTGGGAACAAACATGTGCAGTGAGAAAAGGTGAAGTAATGGACCCTCCGTCAACAAAAATGAAAATCAAACAGGTCCCACACCCAGATAGGCGTAACCCTCACAGCTAAACAGAATAAAGCTACCAAAGCCTCGTCCATCGGGTCTTTTGAGCCATCTGCCTGCTGAGCCTGCTCCTACATCTTTGGGGTGTACTCTTCTAATAAACTACTCTTTCATCACTTTATTTTCATGTCTCATTCAATTCTTTGTTTGAGACACCAAGGACCTACCTGGACATGATGCCGAGAAGAGCTCATTTTCTGATAACAAAAGAATACAAAACAATAAAAAGCCTGCCAGTAATAGATGCATTAGAGCGGTGGTTCTCACCCTTCCTAATGCCGCGACCCTTTAATACAGTTCCTCATGTGGTGGGGACCCCCATACAATTATTTTCATTGCTACTTCATAACTGTGATGTTGCTACTGTTATGAATCATCATGTAAAGATCTGATATGTGTTTTCCGATGGTCTTAGGCGACCCCTGTGAAAGGGTCGTTCGGCCCCCAAAGGGGTCACAACCCACAGGTTGAGAACCGCTGCTCTAGAGAGAGCATCTAGATCAGGGAAAGCTGCAAAAACAATTTGTGTGTATGTGTGTGTCACACTGTCTTGTCTTTGCCACTCATGGGGGATGGGAGGATTGGAATTTCAAGTCTTGAGAACTGGAAACAGAACAAGTTTACTTGTTGATGTTTGCTACAGTTTTGGTTTATTGGAACTTTGGGGGGAAAGGAGACAATGTGAAAAGAGAAGCAATCTGTAATCTACAGACAAATACACGTTTGGAGCTTGAAGACAATTTTTAATTTGCTAATGAGGCCTTGTTAAAATCAAATGCCTGACCCTGACAGGCAAAAGTGAGTCAAAAGTACAGATCCAGTGTACCCCCTCCCCGCTGTCATCATCCCCCACCACAGAGGGACATTTATTACAATCCATAAAATGACATCGCTGCATCATTATGACCCAAGGTCCATAGTTTGCATCAGGGCTCACTCAGTGTCATACGTTCTGTGAGTGTGGACAAGTGTGGAGTGACATGCCTCCGCCATTGTAGTATCATAGAGTACTTTCACCACCCTAAAAATTCCTTGTGCTCCACCTGTTCATCCCTCCCTCCTCCCAACCACCGATCTTTCACTGGCCCCCCAGTTTTGTCTTTTGCAGAATGTATATCATTGGAATTACATACTATGTAGCCTCTTTAGATTGGCTTCTTTCACTTAGAAAATGCACTTAAGGTTCTTCTGTGTCTTTTCATGGCTCCATAGCTCATTTGTTTTTAGCACTGAATATTTCATTATCTGGATGGACCCCAGTTTATTTACCATTCACCTGCTAAAGGACACCTCATTGCTTCCAAGTTTTGGCAGTTACGAATAAAGCTGCTATGAACATCCATGTGCATATTTTTGCGTAAACATAAGTTTTTCAGCACATTTGGGTAAATACCAAGAAGCACAATTACTGGGTCGTGTGGTAAGAGCGTGTTTAATTTTGTAAGAAACTGCCAAACTGTCTTTCAAAGTGGCTATAAAATTTTGCATTCCCACCAGCAATGAATAAGAGTTCCTGTTGCTCCACATCCTCACTGGCATCTGCTGTTGCCGGTGTTCTGGATTTTGGCCAGTCTAATAGGTGTGCAGTGGGTATCTCATTGTTTTCATTTGCATTTTCCTAATGACATATGATGTTAAACATCTTATCATCTGTGCATTTGAGATCTGTATATCTTCTTTAGTGAGGTATCCAGGTGTTTTGTCCATTTTTTAATCAGATTGTTCATTTTCTTATTGTTGAGTTTTAAGAATTCTTAGTATATTTTGGTTAGCAGTCCTTTATCAGATATGTCTTTTGCAAATATTTTCTCCCAGTCTGTGGCTTGTTTTTTCATTCTCTTGAGGAAGCATATATTTTTAAGTGGGTTAATTTGGGCTTTAAGACTGAGAAGGTAAAAAGGGCTTAGAAAAGCTTTTCTTATCATTTGGGCTTGGAACAGGGCTTATGGCCCTGCTGAGACTGGGCTTGCTGCTACTGAAGAAAAGCCTCTGGCTTTATTATTATTATTATTCCTGAATTCACAGATACTAATTGCCTGGACCTGACTCTAAGCCTACCGTCTGCTATGAGCTGTTTCGTTCTCAGCATGCACTGTGCTCAATTGAAAGCAAGCATATGCTCAATGAGCAGGACTTCAATTCCGGGACCTCAGCAAATTTAGGATGCTCCCTAAACTGTGAAAACATCAGGGATACTGGCTGGACCATCTGGGTTACATAAAAATGCCCACAGGAAAATGCTGCTGCTTTGATGGCACTGTCGAAAATCAAGCCACTGCTCAGCTCTCTGTTTCTGAGACAGACTAACTTCTGATGTGTTTCCAATTTGTGGTTCCTGCCAAAATCTGCAAGTTAGGGGAGGGCAGATCACAGGGACAGTGACGCCTGGGGCAGGGGGTGTCTGACTGCTGTTGACTTGTGTTCCCACTTCCCAATTACTTGCAGTTTTGTAGCAGTGGTCTGACAGCCAGACTCCGGGCCCCTCGCCTTTCTCCTGGTGCATGCACCATAGGAAGCAGCTTGATTACTTAATGCAGCTGTCCTCAAGAAGGGGGGTGACCTTTTACAGATGCTCCCTGGATAAATGATCAGGACAACACAGGTGGGGGTTGTATAAATTGATTCTGAAAATTGGTGAAAACTCAGGATTTCATTCTGACCAATTCCTGGATATGATGTGTCTTTCTAGTTTTATAAAAAATGTTTTTCTGTGAAAATGCTTTTGTCTTTTATTGCATCTAGCCCTTCTGGATGAAGAGTTTGAATAAGAATTTTAAAGTAATGTGGAATTCTAAAGTATACGCTCACAAAATAAAATTATTAGAGCTAAAGGAAAAGAGAAATGAAGAAAAAGAAGAAGAAAGAAAAATGATTAAAGCTAATTAATAAGTTCAGGAAAGTTGCAGGATATAAGATCAACATATGAAAATTATTTGAATTTCTATACACTAACAATGACAATCTGAAAATGAAATTAAGAAAACAAATTGATTTACAATACAAGAGACTCAGTTAACCCAAACTCAAGCAACCGGCTTGATTTTTGCAAGTTGCTCGAGAGTTTTGTCAGTTGCTTGAAAGTGCTGAGTATATTTATCCAGCTCCTACCAATCCCCATGTGCACTGGTTAACTGAGAGTCTACTGGAGTATCAAAATGAATAAAAACCTAACAGTAAATTTAACTAAGGAAGTGAAAGATCTGGGTGGTGAGCACACAATGCAACACGTAAATGATGTAGAACTGTACACATGGAACCTATGTAATTTTACTAACCAATGTCACCCCAATAAACTTAATTAAAAACACTGCAAAACGTTGCTGAAAGAAATTAAAGAACACCTACATAAATGGAAATATACCTCATGTTCATCGATCGGAAGACTTAGTGTTGTTAATATGGCAATACTTCTATCTTATTTTTGAAGAAATGAACAAGCTTATCTTAAATTAATATGGAATTCCAAGAGGTCTCATATTGCCAAAAGAATCTTGAAAAAGAATAAAATTGGAGGGCTTACACTTTCAAATTTAAAAACTTACTACAAACCCACAAAACTGTGGGACTGGCATAAAGACCAGCATATACATCAATGGAATACAATCAAGAGTACAAAAATAAACTCATACATCTACATTCACTTGACTTTAATCAAGAATGTCAAGACCATTCAATGGGGAAAAAATAGTTTTTACAACAAATGGCATGGGATAAATGAATAACCACATGGAATAAAATGAAGTCAGACCCATACCTCACACCATATACAAAAACTAACACAAAGTAGATCAAAGACTTAAACGTAAGAGTCAAAAACCATACATTTTTTAGATGAAAAGTAGGAATAGGGAGTTCCCTGGTGGTGTAGTGGCTAGGCTTTGGCACTGTCAATGCTGCGGCCTGGGTTCAATTCCCAGCCAGGGAGCTACTCACATTAAAAAATATATATATATTTTTTTCATATATATACACACACACACACATATATATATATATATATACACACACACACACACACACACACACACACATATATATATAAGAAAAGTAGGAGTAAATCTTCATGACCTTCAATTTAGCAATTGATTCTTCTATATGACATAAAAAGCGCAAGCAACAATTATAAATAAATAAATTGGACTTCATCAAAGTTAAAAACATTTATGCATCAGAGAACACTGTCAAGATAGTGAAAAGACAACCTACAGAATGGGTAAGAAGATTTGCAAATCATATATTGATAAGAGCCCAGCATCCAGAACATATAAAAAATTCTTACAAACTCAACAACAAAAAAGTAAACCACCCAATTTTTAAATGGGCAAAGTACATGAAAGGATGTTCATCGTTAGTTATCAGGGAAAAGCCAATCAAAACCACAATGAGATACCACTTTATACCCACTAGGATGACTGGAAACAAAACATGAAAAGTAAATGTTGGTGATGATGTGGAGAAATCAGAACCCTCATACATTGCAGATGGGAATGTAAAATGACACAGCTGCTTTGGAAGCCAGTCTGGCAATTTCTCAAAAAGTTAAACATGGAGTTCCCTGGTGGTGTAGTGGCTTAAGGCATCAGCACTGCAGCCTGGGTTCATTTCCCGGCCAGGGAACTACCCACATACAAAAAAAAAAAAAAGTTAAACAGTTACCATATAATCTAGCAATTCCATTTCTATATATATACCTGACAGCATTGAAAGCAGGTGTTCAAACAAAAAACTTACACGTGAATGTTCATAGCAGCATTATTCATAATAACCAAAAAGTGGAAATAACCCAATGTCCATCAACTGATAAATGGGCACCCAAAATGAAATGCAACCATAATGAAATATTATTTAGACAGAAAAAGGAAATGGAGGGGGGCAATGAAGTGCTGATCTTTGCTACAATACAGATGAACCTTGAACACATGTCAGTGAAAGAAAGCTACATGTCATATGATTTCATTGATATGAAATGCCCAGAATAAGCAAATCCATAGAGACAGCAAAGAGATTAGTGGTTATGTGGGGATGAGGAGCAGGGGAATGGGGAGTGTGACTACTCACAGGTACAGAGTTGCTTTATGGAGTGATGAAAATGTTCTGGAACTAGATAGTGCAGATAGTTGCACAACATCGTGAATGTAATAAAACCCACTGAATTGTACTTTTTTTTTTTTTTTTTTTTTTGCTTTTTTGGTATGTGGGTAGCTCCCTGATTGGGAATCGAACCCAGGCTGCAGCACTGACAGCGCCAGCGCCGAAGCCTTAAGCCACTACACCACCAGGGAACTCCCTGAATTGTACATTTTTAAATGGCTAAAATGGTGTATGATATATTATGTGAATTTTACCTCAATTAAAAAAAAAAATGTTTGGAACAAGAAGGTAGAGTTATCATTGCTAAATGAGCCACACTGATTTTGTAACCAAAAAGGGGAAACAAACTGGCCAATTAGGGGAGAGATACTAATGACCTTTGTCTTTCCTCTCCTCCCCAACTTGAGAGAAAGAGAGAGAGAGAGAGAGAGAGAGAGAAATGCCCAGTGCTGTCTTTCTAAGCTGCTGAACCCTATGGATTCAAACTGTGAGCCCACTGATGTGTATCCCTCCAAGGGATCACACCTGACAGAGCTGACTAGGAGATGGCAGGAGGTGGCCCTGGCCCCGAATACTTCCAGGTGTTCATATTGATGAAATGGATGAAGTGGTGTCACGGAAAAGCCACCATTTGGAACTGACTTCCTTAGCATCCCCTCTGAAAGCAGGGACCGAAGTGAACTAACACAGGGAAAGGGCATGAGGACTATTTTTACAGAAGAAGGGACTAGAAGGTTGGAATCTAAGCCTTGTACCCATGCGCTGTAAGGCACAGAACTCAGGCAGACATTAATCTAGCACACAGAGCAGATCATCTGAAACCTATTGAGCAAAGAGAGTCTATTGTAATGACAATTCCAGTAAGTAAATCTATTACAAACTAGCCACAGGCTGTACCTTACAAAAGGTATACGTAAACCTGCCCCTATTCTTCTTGTACCTTGCAGAAGTTCCCCACACCAAGAAATTTTCCATGGAAATAGGAAACACCTAGAAACCCAACCCCCACAGGTGGAGGAAGTCTCTTCCACCAGCAGTTAGAGACCACCACTCCATCTGTGGGGTGGCCTTTTCTTTCTGCTAAATAAACTTACTTTCACTTTAAACTTTATAGGGCCTCACATTTCAATTCTTTCCTGCATGAAGCCAAGAACCTTCTTAGCCCAGGGTGGGGACCACTTAGGGGGCTTTTCTCTGATAGTATCAGAATGTCCCTCAATTTGGTTTTGTCTGAATTTCCCTTATAGATTCAGATTATGCATCTTTGGCGAGAATACCACAGAAGTGACTTTTGTCCTCATTGCATCCCATCAAGCGGTACGTGACTTCAGTTTGGACTGTTACTGACAATGTTCACTTTGGTCACTTGATTTAAGGTGGTATTTGCCAACCTTCACTGTGAAGCTACTCTCTTCTCTTTCTAAATAGTGTTTTTCGGGGAGCATCTTTAAAAGTTTGACTTGCTCCATGTCTATCCTTTTTCTCCACATCCTCTCCAGCACTTGTTATTCCTTGTCTTGTTGATAACAGCCATTCTCACAGGTGTGAGGTGGTATCTCACTGTGGTTTTGATTTGCATTTCCCTGATAGCTAATGAGGATGAGCATTTTTTCATATGTCTGCTGGCCATTTGTATTTCTTCATGGAAGAAATGTCTATTCAGGTCCTCTGTCCACTTTTTAATTGGGTTGGGGGTTTTTATTTGTTTTTATTAAGTCATACTGGTTCCTTATATATTTTAGATGTTAGTCCTTTATCAGATGTATTGTTTGCAAATATTTTCTCCCGTTCAGTTGGCTGTCTCTTTGCTTTGTTGATGGTTTCTTTTGTTGTGCAGAAGCTTTTTAGTTTGATAGAGTCCCATTCATTTATTTCAGCTTTTACTTCCCTTGCCTTTGAGGTCAGGTTCATGAAGTCCTTGAGCCCAAGGTTATAAATTTAGTACCAATATTTTCTTCTACACAGTTTATTGTTTCGGGTCTTATATGGAGGTCTTTAATCCATTTTGAATTAATTTTAATAGAAGTCTAATAAGAAATAAAAATTAAAATTAAAACAAAGTTTGGTTTCCAAGATTTGCCCTTGACTGGCATCTGGAATTTTGGATTTGGGAAGTGATAAGGGACTGATAAGAGTGATCCACTGTGCTTGGATTGTGTGAACAATACGGTTTCTGCTGCTTTCCTTCTGGAATTTTGGTACGTGCTAGAAATTAGGTACATGCTACATTCAGCAAAACCCACATTGCTTGCACAAATAGTCTAGCCACAGTGAGCAACCCTTATCGGTTAGGCAATTGTGGGAACACTTCCCAAAGCCAAGTTTCCAGATGCCAGCCAAGGGCCAACCTTGCAAGTCATCCCTTCTAAAGATAGAAACCTCAGGCCTGCTGTGTTGACTCTTTTCTTCACAGTTCCCCATTCAATTCTGTGTGAAAGTAGCCTTACCCCCAAATCTCTTTTAGTTACTGTTCTAAAATATGTGGAAACTCCTTTTTTTTCTGTCTGATTTTTTGAGCAACCCAGCCCTCTCTCTCAACTGAAAGGTTGCGACCTTGAAGTCATCTGAGTCAATAGCTTGAATGGGGTGCTGACATCTTCCAAAATATGTTTGCAGCTGGATTGCCTTCCACTGTGTCATGGACACATTGTACGGAAGGTTTTCAGAAGGGCTCTGAATGGCAGGAGCACCAAGTGTTAGCTTTTGCAGCTCTGCTCAGTGACAAGTGTCTGGAGTCTAGTTATTTTAGGCTACAGGCCACAGGCACAGAAGAACCCCTTAGCAGACCCTACTTCCTTTCATCTCTGCTTACAGTCTGGCCAGTTCTTGCCAAAGCTCAGCTGTCTCCTAAGGATATTGGGAAAAGCAAAACAAACAAACAAACAAACAAACAAAAACAAAAACAAAACAAAACAAAACACAGCAGTATACACACAGTCTGAATTTTCTAGCTAGTTCCCTAGAGCTATGTGCTCAGGTGAAAAATGGCCTGTAGGAGTTCCCTGGTGGAGTAGTGGCTTAAGGCTTTGGTGCTGGTGCTGTCAGCGCTGCGGCCTGGGTTCGATTCCCAGCCAGAGAACCACGCACATAAAACAAACAAACAAAAACAACAAAAAATGGCCTGCTACCCTAATTATCAAAGAAGATAGTTGTACAAAATTTTTTTTTTTCTGACATAGTAAAGGTCACCATCATTTCATCATGCAACAGCTAGTCTTTGCCACTTGCTGCATGATCACTAAGACAATGCCACAGGCCCTAGAGTTTTAATTTTTACATCAGTACCCGATGTTTGGTATCAATTTCTATATTAGTTCAAATGCAGGCTAGCCTGCTGTAACAGACTCTAAAGCACAGTACCTCAAGCAACATGGAAATTCATCTCGCAGTTTATTATTTTACAGTTAGTGGGCCATCTGGGGCAAGCAGACGGCTATTGATCCTTGACCCATTTGTCAGTTCTGCTGTCGCCAACATGTGCCTTCCAGCTCCAGGTCCAAGAAAGCTACTGACATTGCTATTTCCCATCCAGTGGGGAAGGGGAACAGAAGGAGTAGAAGCAATTGGCTTTGTTTTTAAGGAGATGAACCAGAAGTTGCACACAGTATCTCTACTCACATCCATTGGCCTGAACTTAGTCACATGGCCATGTCTAGCTGCAAGGGAGGCTGAAACATGTAGTCTATGGCTGGTTGGACAGCTAAAACTTGAGGGCTTTTTTTTTTTTTTTTTTTTTTTTTTTTGGTATGTAGGTAGCTCCCTGGCTGGGAATCGAACCCAGGCCGCAGCATTGACAGTGCCAGCGCTGAAGCCTTAAGCCACTACACCACCAGGGAACTCCTTGGGAAAGCAGCTATTAAGGGAACTGATGAAGTTAGCAAGCAATCTCTGTCATGGACGGTGTGGGATTGACTACTCAGTATCCTCCCATGTCCATTTTCCCCACAATAACTCTGGTCACAAGGCTTCAGGAAATAACAAGTATACTTCCGTGCTTCTTTTGCAGCCCACTGTGGCCATGTGACTAAGTTCCAGCTAGTGGAATGGAAGGAAAAGCGAGGTATGCAGCTTCTGAGATGTACTTGAAGGTGGGAGGAAGCATGCCCTTTCTGTCCCCTCTTCAGCAGTCCTGCTTTTTGGAAAGTGGATGTGATTGATGGCCAGAGCTCCATCATGGGCCGTGAGGACAAGAGGCACATCCTAGGGATGAGAACCCAGAGCAAGAATTCCCTGGTGGTGTAGTGGCTTAAGGCTTCAGCACTGATGCTGTCAACGCTGTGGCCTGGGTTCAATTCCCAGCCAGGGAACTACTCACATACCAAAAAGCACAGAAAAAAAAAAAAGAAGCCAGAGCATCCTAGATCCTGGACAATAGCTGAGTCACCATGCCCAACCTGGACAGCCTGCCTTTGAATTGTACTTACATTGTATTTAAGTTCCCATGACTCTGAGTGTCTGTTACACAGCCAAACCTACATCCTAATTAACACAGAGAATGTCATACCTCATGGACCTTTTGCAATTTCCCCTTTTCACTCAACATCACAGTTTTTACATGTATCTATATTGATTTATGTATAGCTAATTGTGTGTTTTGGTTTGTTTTCTTCATAGCTCCTTCAGGGGTCATTACCTTGAGGCTTTTTATTTTATTGTAGTAAAATAAATATACCAGAACATTTACCCTTTTATTCACTTTTAAGCAAACAATGCAATGGCATTAAATATATTCACAATGTTGTACAATCACCACTATCCATTTCGAGAACTTTTTCATCATCCCAAATAGAAACTTTACGCGTGTGTGTGTGTGTGTGTGTGTGTGTGTGTGTTTGTAAAATCAGGCTTATCTTATAAATAAAGTTTTGCACCCACAAAGAAAATCCAAAACAACAACAAAAACAAATAGAAGCTTTGTTCGCTTTAAACAATAGCTCCCCATCCCCCCTGCCCCCAGCCCCTGGTTACCTCTATTCTACATTCTGTCCCTATAAATTTACCTATTCAAGGTCCCTCATATAAGTGGAATCTTACAATATTTGTCCTTTTGTGTGTGGTCTAATTCATTCATTTTAACCACTCTATGACATAGTATCTGTCTCCTCACTTAGGTTATCTTTGTCATTCTTTAATGAAGTCTCACAATTTACTCCAAAATGAACTTGGACGTCTTTTCTTGGCATATACTTTTTGCTGTATAAGAGAATGGAATCTTTATTTGAGAATTATATTTTCTAAGTGGTCATTGCTGCCATTGTGGGAGTGCTATTGATTTTTGCTGTTGTTGTTGATCCTCCATCCAGCAGACTTGCTGAAATATCTTCTTAGTCCTTCAGAAGGAATTTTTCTAATTAACCTGGATGTTTGTTACAGGTTTCTGGTTGGCTCCTTACATCAGGTGGATGCTTCTTTTTATCTCTAATTGATCACAAAAGTTTTATTATAAATGAGTATTGATCCATCCAATATTTTTTCTCCTTTAATTTGTTAATATGGTACATTACATGAGACCATTTTCTTTTAAATTTCTGTTGTGAAATTGCCTTAAGTAGGAAAATGCAATGGATGCTATAATGTGCCACCCAGATCCTCTCTTCAAGGTGAAGCATTCCTTCTACCAGCTGCCAGCAGGTCTGGCAGCTCATAGCTTACACCTGAGCCTCTGGGCAATGCCTTCAACTGAACAGAACCATTTCACTCAAGTGTATGCCCCTTTCGGAGAGGCAGTCCACATTCTATGTCTGGTAAGTAAGGGAGACAAAAGCCTGACTTCATGTCTTAATTCGGAACAACCCAGAAGGACCATCCCTGGTCCAAGTTTGCTGTAGGGTGAACTGAGGCCCTTGTTGTAACCGCAGAAACTTCTCTCTGTGCCCATCCTCCCTCCTCTCTTCCTTATAATTGTTGCCCCAGAGAGAGTTTCCCAGAAACAATCTGCTGGTACTGCAAATCTCCAACTCAGAGTCAAAAACTGGGGGTATGTATCATGTTTATTTTTAAATAACAACACAAAAAAATACTTACGTATCCACCAAGTAAGTTCTGGAATAGACAATTGCTAGTACCTTAGAAGCTTGCTGTGAGTCTTTCTCCATCTTTCTCCTTCCATCCTACTCAGAGATCATCAAGGTCCTAATTTTGTAGTAATCTCTTAGAGGTATGTTAGTGTTTTTATCTATGTAAGTATCTATGTATTTCATGTATATGTATGGCTTTGTCTGCTTTTTTTGTTTGTTTGTTTGTGTGTTTTTTTTTTTTTTTTTTTTTTTTTTTTTGCTTTTTGGTATGTGGGTGGCTCCCTGGCTGGGAATCGAACCCAGGCCACAGCACTGACAGCGCCAGCGCTGAAGCCTTAAGCCACTACACCATCAGGGAACTCCCTTTGTCTGCTTTTGAACTTTATATAAATGGAAACGTACAACATATAGTCTTCTGTGACCTGCTTCTTTCATTGACATGAGAGTCACCCATTTTGACAAAGATAACTATTGTTTGTTAATTTGTTCATTATGTGAATAAACTACAATGTCCACCCTTGAGGGTCATTGGCACTGTCTCCAGTTTGACTCACTGCTGCTATGAATGCTGTCATACACGCCTCTGGGATCATGGGCGTGAGTGTCTCTAGGCACTTGGCACTACTGACATTTTGGTTTGGATAATTCTTGGCTGTGAGGGCCTGTTCTGGGGATTGTAGAATGCTTAGCAGCACCCCTGGCCTCTATCCACTAGATACTAGTTATTTCTCCCCTCCCTGCAGTTGTAACAACCAAGAATGTCTCCAGACTTCCAACATCTCCTGGGTAACAAATTCTCCAAATTCTCCCCATTGAGAACCACTGCCCTAGGAGAGCCACTGCATTTCTAAGAGCTTCCTCTGCTACATAATGGTGCCAATAACAGTATCTACCTGTTATGTGTCTACACTATGTAATGTTAAAAAAGAAGACAACAGGCCCCAAATGGAGTCACTTGTGCTAAGCCCACATCACAAAACCAAGACTCAATACCCTACCTACCTCTGGTTTCAGCCTCTCTCAGAGATGTAATCTTTAACCCATCTGTCTGGAATTACCAGGTCAGCACTAGTAAGGTAATCTGCCTGATAGACCTCTTCTTTTCCCAAAGAAAGGTGATCTTGCCACAAACAATCCACATTTTGCTAGAAACTTCCTTGTTTCGCCTCCTTCTGTCTATAAAAATCTTCCATTTGCTACAACTCCTTGGAGCTCCTTCCTATCTGCTAATAGATGGGATGCTGCCTGATTATGAATTGTAAAAGTCAATGAGATCTTTCTTTTTTTTTTTTTTTTTTTGGTATGTGGATATTTCCCTGGCTGGGAATCGAACCCAGGCCACAGCACTGACAGCGCCAGCGCCAGCGCCTTAAGCCACTACACCACCAGGGAACTCCTAGATCTTTAAACCTACTCAATTGAGCTTTGGTTTTGAATGGTCCTATGTCTACCTACATAACAGTATGTACGTGCATATTGAGCTGTGCATTAATATGTGTGATGTGCTTAAAACAAGGCTTGGCACAGAAGACAACTGCTGGCTTATTGTTATTATTATAAAGGGACATGCTTAGTGCTGAGAAGCCACCATATCTTCTCTCAGGCATCTTGAATTAGTTGCCTTCTCTGAGCCTTTTCCTCACGTGTAAGATGGTGTGATGTTCTGCTTTTCAGAGAGTCCCTAAGGGATCCCAGAGCAAACGTGGGGGAGGTGGTGGGGTGCTGGGCTGTTGACTGACTTCATGGGGTTTTGGAGCAGGGCCGCTCTGTCAGCCAAACGGGTTGTTTAAATATTAAAATACTCCACACAGCTTGGTAAATACCACTGCCAAGTGCCCTCCTCTCCTTGGCTCCTCCCCATAATCAGAGGAGCACGCAAGATCCAGCCTGTGTCGGTAACGACTGTCCCTTGCCATACCATGTCATTATTAAAGACTACAATGTCACTCCTAGTCCTACTGTGGCAGATCTGTTATTTGTTGACTATTCCCCATCCTGGCTAACAGAGTCCTGATATTTTTTTCAGTGCAGCAATGGGCCAGCCTCCAAGATGAATTGGAGTCCGCCAGTCAAGGCAGACCTGTTCCCTTTGCTGAATGCTTGCTTTCACAGGCTCCTTTGCAGACGAGGTGACCATGTGACCTTGTTCTGGGCAGGGGAAGTCTGCTGGGTGGCCTTCCCATGCCACTCTGCTTGTCTATGTGTGGTTATAGATCCTGCAGCTGAGAAGGATAGAAGCCGCCATGCTGAGGCTGGTATGGGGAAGAGAGAAACAGCCAGGCTCCTTCACAACATAACTGAGCTGCTGAACCCACCCATCTGGGGCTTGTTTGGGCCCAGGGCAGGCACTCAGTCATAGCAAGTTGCAGAGTAGGTCTCGATACAGTGGTGTCTGTTCTCCATGTGTCATTTCTTCCATGTCACAGATCTAAGCATCCTCTGCAGCAGGGGTCCCCAACACCTGCCCCCCATCATCACCGCACTCAACCCCCACTCTGCTCTGCACAGCAGAAGGTGAGTCATGGGCGATTTGCATCTTCTCCCCATGCTTGCATTATCGCCTTAGCTCCACCTCCTCTCAGATCAACAGAGGCACTAGATTCTCATAGGAGCGGGAACCCTACTGTGAACTGTGCATGTGAGGGATCTGGGTTGCACACTCCTTAGGAGAATCTTATGCCTGATGATCTGAGGTGGAGCTGAGGCGTTGATGCTAGTTGCAGGAAAACAAGCTCAGGGCTTCCAATGATTCTGCATTATAGTGAGCTGTATAATTATTTCATTATATATTACAATGTAATAATAATAGAAATAAAGTGCACAATAAATGTAATGTGCTTAAATCATCCCGAAACTCTCCACGACCCCACCATCACCCCTACCCCCACAACCCCGGTCCATGGAAACATCATCTTCCAAAAACCAGTCCCTGGTGCCAAAAAAGCTGGGGACCACTGCTGTACAGGAGTAGGAGTAAGAGACTTGCTTGCCCCAGGCAACCTCACAGCCTACTCGCCCTTGTCCTAACCTTACACACCCTTGTTTCCCAGTAGTGACATCCTGGCCACTTTCCCACACTGGCTCAGCAGCCCTGTCCTTGAACTCTGACCTAAAGACATCATCACCCCTGGAGGGACCCTCAAGAGTCTCAGGTCCCCACTCCCACCTCCACATGGTCTCCCCAGCCATCCCCATCTCCCCCACACCAGCCACCCAAGACCTCCCTGAATTCTTTGGGTCAGCCCAGGCTCCCCGACTTCTCCAGGGCAGTAATCGTAGGCTGACCAGACATACTGTTTTAAACAGGACAGAAAACAACAATACTGTCCCATTTCTTTTTCTTTTTGGGGGGAGGAGGGGTGGTTCCCTGGCTGGGAATCATACCCAGGCTGCAGCGTCGAGAGCGCAGAAGCCTAGCCACTACGCCACCAGGGAACTCCCCACATTGTCCCATTTCAAACAGTACCTATGGTTAGACTAGTCTCACTGGGCTTTAAATTCAAGGTGTCAGTAGGCAGACCGTATGCAACATTTGAAACATGTACTGTTGTTGTTTTCTGTCCTGTTTAAAATAGTAAGTTTGGTCAGCCTAGTAATAAACCCAAGCTAAGTCTTCAAGAGGTAGAGCTTAGAACAGTAGTTTTCAATTTTCAGGCTGTGACTTACTGATAAGTCATGATGAGCACTTTTTAAAATGAAATACAATAAAAAGCTGATTTATCAGAAAACACTGCACATAGTATGGGGAAATACAGCCACAAGAAATTCTGTCTACTTGCACGTGTGCTGATTGTCATAGGAAAGGCATTTCTTACTCAGATTGTGGCTATGACCTTTTCAAAGACACTGTGCCTTGACGTTCCCAACGTGTGCCCAACAGGAGTTGGTATCACACCCCTCTGAACCGCTTCCTCACACCATCTTCAGGAAAAGGTACCTTTGTTTCACTATTCACTCAGATCCAAGACCCTCATCTCATCCTGGACTTCTTTCTTCTCCCTCTCTCACACCACAGCAAATCCTATTTCTTTCCTTCAAAATAGATGCAGAATCCACCCCACTTCTGCCAGCCCCAGTTCTGGTCGCGGGCAGGACCACCTCTCGTCTAAGTTATGACTTGCTTATCTCCAAGAGAGCAGGACCCAGGAAGAGTGTCCAACATGCATAGTAAATGCTTCACACAGTAGGGATTATTCTCTGTGGTCTGACTAAACTGCCTCTCTGAGCTCCTCTGTGTGTGGGTGGGAGGAGCAGGGCTGGACTTTGAAGCTTTGAAGTCCCTTAGCCAGCCTCCTGCTGCCTGCCTCCAGCCCCCTCAGAGCCTGTTATCTGATCTCTTTTCCACTTGGGCCCCTTGCATCCCCTCCCCCAGGCCCCGGGGCCTCTGGGGTTTTTCAAAAGGTGAGCCCAGCAGCCCTACACCCCGCCTTCCCAGGCTGGTCAATTCCAATTGGAATGCATACTCCCCACATTCCATCAACACTGTCGGAGACTTGATTCATCCCAGACCCCAGATGCCCAAGAGACCCTCCAAGATCTTCCTGTTCATCTCTGCATCACAGCCCTGACTTCAACCTGACCAGGAGCAAAGCGAGGCAAAGGAATTATGCAATGTCATCAACAAACGACATCATTTAACTATCTCCAGGGGTTGTGGGCAGGAAAGAATGCAGAATAGAGCCGGGCCGTAGACAGACTCTCTGTCGCCAGGCCAGCTGTGAGCCAGCAGGGCTGCTCCACAGACTTCCTCTGATTTCACTGGCTGTGAAATGGGACACGTGTGAGGTAATGTTTCCCCCAACCTGGGAGGCAGGCCAGACAACCCAAACTTTGTAGATGAAGCCTCTTTGCCATGGTAACTATTTAAAAAGAGCTTAGTGGCTTTTTGTTTTCTTTCCTAACTAGTAAGTTAGAGCTCCCTTCCAGTCCTAAATCTCTGGCCAAGAATTAACCTTACCTTGCTAGTAAAATTTCCCTGAAGAGTGTCTTTTAATGCCTGGTTATAAGAAAGCTTACTATTAAATAGAGAACCCACAGAATACTTTGGTGCTATGTTTAAGACGTCTGGAATTACTGGCTTTAAAGTATTTGTAATGTTTAAGAGAATTTGGCATCTGAGAAAATGTGACAAATCTGCCCCATAAATGTAAGTCTTCCAACATAAAGTGTGTAATTGAGCCATTCATTATTTTAGACTTGTAATTTTTCACAGAAATGTGAAAGAGAATTTTTCTAAATGACCGAATGGTCCTGGAATGTTTAAAACATGTTAATGCTCTTGTAATTTATTATAAGAGTTAAGTACTTGGGAAAGTTTCGCTCCTGAGACGCTTCTGTTGAGTTTCTGAAAAAAATCAAACAGTTTAAATTTGTGAAAGCAGAACATTTAAGGGAATTTAATTAACTCAGATTCTAAATGGGATGTGAAGCTGTTGAACCTGCAGTTGGTTGAACATTAATCAAAACCCTCCCTGAAAGTGACTGTTCAAATTTACTAGATTTATAAATAGAATAGTATTTGGAAGTAGAACTTTGAAGCTTAAATTGGTAGCTTTAATACATTGAAGATTAATTTACACCATGAAGTAATCAGTCTTTTCCCTGCACAAATGTCTCCTGCAATGACACCAGAGGGCTTCCTCACTGTCCTGTCTTGGTGTCTGGGAGCCATCCCCGTCATCACTGTAAGTTACTGACTTTCCCTTAGAGACAGTGCTCCAGACAGCTAATTGTTCCCAAATTTATCTGCCCTTAGTCCTCGGTTGTAGGAGGCAGCCTCTGAGACGGCCCTATTGACCCCCGCCTCCTGATGTTCACGCTGCCCACAGTCCCTTCCTCTGGAGTATGGGCTGGACCTAGTGACTCTCTTTTAACAAGTAGAAAATGACAAAAGTAATGGGGATGTCACTTCTAAGATGAGGCTACAAAAGGACTGTGACTTCTGTTTAGCCCTCGCTCACTTGCTCTCTTGCTCAGAGGGAAGTCACGCTGGGAGTGGCCTTGTGGTGAGGCCCCAAGGCAAGGAACTAATCAAGTCTGGCTAACAGCCAGGGAGGACCTGAGGCTGCCAACACGCGTCTGCCGAGCTTGGGAAAGGACCCTCCCCCACTTGATTGGTGTGACTGCGTCTCTGACCAATACCTTACTTGCAGTTTTGGAAGAGACCCTGGGCCAGAGGCACGAGAATCCTGACCATAGGAAATGTAAGATAAGTGTTTCTTGTTTTAAGTGTTTTAAGTTGTTTTTTGGTTTTGCTTTTTGGAGTTTTTTGGGGGTTTTTTTTGGCGGGGGGGAGCAATTTGTTACATAGCCATAGCTAACTAATATAATAGTAATATAATCTTATTGGGCATAACCCTTACCTGCCAGACAAAAACCCTGCATTTCTCACACTTCCTTGCAGCCAGGCCTGGTCATGTGGGGATGTGACAGTAGTGACAAGCCATCTGACCACACAGATAAGACCAACACCTGGAAGGGACCAAGGCCCCTGACTGACTTTATGGGGCAGAGAGCCATTTTATCAGCCTGGAGAGAAACAGGGAGAGCAAAATTAACTTCAAACTTCGATCTCTGTTAGAACAGCTAAATCTCAGCTTTCCCTGAAGTCCCACATAATCTTGTAATCACTCTTTTAATCAACACCTTTTTGTTTTAATTAAATAACCAAGAGCTTATAATTTGGTGTGCTTGGTATATGTTTTCAGTTTTCCCCCTCCAAATATATTACAATGCTAATAAAGACAAACTGTCTTCTAGAAGTTGTGAGGCAGCCCACCCCTAGCACACATGCCATCGGTCATGGAAAGCCTTCTCTTCACTTTCTTGGCCTTGGGGAAGTATTATTTATAAGGCTTTATTCCTAGATTTCATTTCAAATTGTCTTCTCACTGGCCAGCAGCCCCCCTGGCAATCCCCGGGCTCCTGGTGCCACAGCTGGCCAGTTTGACAAAAGCTACTGGTTGCCCTTCTTCCAAAGCCTGGATCTTCCAAGGAGATTGAGTTTACAGAGACACGTGGTATATGACAAACACTGCCTGGAGGAAACTATGCCCAGTGTGCCCCCGGAAGTATTATGTTTGTAGGCGTCACCTGAGCCCGTGGTTTTCAGGGACCCCCCTCAGTGTACTGCCACCAACAGGTAACCAACCGTTAGTCTTCATGCAGGGCCTGTCCTGTTGGGCAGGCCAACTTCACAAAATGATGACAGGAGAAGTTTGGGGCAGGGAGGCGGAGGGGCGCAACATTTCAATAAATTCATTTACAAGATTCGATGTCCACAAAGCCTTAGCAAATCTCTGAGGGTAACCGGGTCAGACCAGGATGGTGGCCACAGATTCCTGGGTCAGACCGGGGCTCCTTCCTTTCCTGTGTTGTCTCTGCCTGTATCTTCAGGATGGTGATGGTACCTACCTCAGAGGGTGCTGGGCGGATTAGACAAGGTAATGAAATGCTGAGCCCTTAGCCCAACACCTGGCACATAGGATGCTAGAATGAATAATTCTAGAATATTAGTGTGTAATAAGTATTAGGATGATGACTACTATTATTATAAAAAAAACTATGTTCTGTGGTACGCTGAATAATGGCCCCTCGAATTGTCTAGGTCCTGGAGTTCTCTGGTGGTGTAGTGGCTTAAGGTTTCAGTGCTGTCAACGCTGTGGCCTGGGTTTGATTCCCAGCGAGGGAACTACCCACATACCAAAACAAAACAAAACAAAACAAAAAACAAATAAATTCAGTATAATTTTTTTAAAAAATTGTCTGGGTCCTAATCCCTAGAATTTGTAAATGTTACCTTATCTGGCAATAGGAACTTTACAGGGTCTCAAGAGGGAAGATTATCCCGATGTAATCACATGTGTCCTTAAATGTAATCACATGTGTCCTTAAAAGGGGGACAGATTTGACTGCAGAAAAAGAGGAGGCAGTATGATAAAGGAAGCTGAGACTGACTGCCGAAGCTGGAGGAGGCCATGATCAGATCCCCTCCTTGAATCTCCAGAAGAAACACAGCCCTGCAGACACGTTGACTCTACCCAATGAAACTGATTTTGGACCTCTGATCTCCAGGACTAGGAGAACAAATATATGTTGTTTTAAACCACTAAGTTTGTAGCAATTTTTTTTTTTTTTTTTTTTTTGCTTTTTTGTATGTAGGTAGTTCCCTGGCGGGGAATCGAACCCAGGCCGCAGCACTGACAGTGCCAGCGATGAAGCCTTAAGCCACTACACCACCAGGGAGCTCCCTGTAGCAATTTCTTACAGCAGCCGTAGCTGGTCCTAAAAGGAGATGATATTGGGAGATTTATGTGGGGCCAAGGGAAGGAAAGAGTGGGCACACGTGGTGCTTTATTCCTCTCACTAGCTCCAGTGCCAACTACCCACAGCACTGATGTTAGCGCCAACACTTCTACTAGCAAAGACGCGAACCCAGCCAGGCCCAGCTGACAGGGTTCTCTCTGGGTGGTACATGCACTGAGAATATTTTTTTGGTGCTTATTCTATGTGTGTGCACCTACAGCTCTGTGTGTATGTATCTGTCTGTGCCTGAGCGTGTATATCTACACCTATACCCACATCAGTATCCCCTAAAATGGGTTTCCTGTGTAGGGGAAGAAAATGTTTCCATTGACCTTCCTAGGGTCCCCAGTTGGGTCTGAAAATTAGACTTACAAAGACAGATGAACGGGAGAAAAGCAGACAAGTGGAGGCGAGTTTTCCATGACTTGGGATCCTTCATAAGGAAATGAAGCCCCAAAGAAACAGACGTGTGTATTTTTGCACAAGGTTTGATGACAAGTGGGCAGTCGTGGGGGAGACAGCAAGGCCTGCTGGTTAGGATTCTTCTTGTCCTCCTTTTGTCTTCAGAGATGTGGGTGCTCCTTTCCTCCAGGTGCCAGCAGGCACCTCTCATGGGAGGGTTTTAGGGCCTGTTTTCAGGGAAGAAGGGTAAAGAGAGGAGAAGGTTAGAGTGACCCTCCTGCTTCTGTCATTTTTTCAAACTCCTTCAGTTTAAAATATTCAATATGACAAGATGCCACATTGAAGGGTGGCGTGTCCTGAAGCCCATCACTTGCAATTTTCCTTTTTCATTCAGATTTTCCTCTATCTGAAATGAATTTTCATTTTACTCTCTGCCCTCCAAGTCTGTACATCATCACCATGTTTTTCACTTATTAACTGGTCCCTTAGCCACCATCACTATAATGAGACCTGCCAGTTCTGTTTTTGAGATTGTTTTTCTTTTCAAAGGGCTTGCAATGTAGTAGCCTACAGGGCAGACTGTGGGCTAAGTGCTTCGAAGGGTTTATCCCAGGACCTACCACCATAAATGCCCACAGGGCCAGGCACGTATTGTGACGGCTGACGGACCTGGGCACGGAACAGTACAGGGTGGGATCCATGACAGCGGGAGGCAGTGCAGCCTACAGAGTGGCCTCTCTTCCAACCACTCCCTGCCAGGCCTTTCCATTTCCAAGAGAAGCTAGAAAATTAGATTTTTATGTGACATCATCCCTGTGGTTTTTCCGTGTTTGCATCCAATACATCATTTTAAAAACATAGCACATGACCAGTAACTGCAGAAAAGTGGGCAAAGGTTGATTAACAGACAAAGCATGGAAAAGAAATGCAAGTGGTTCTTAAACACAAGAGAAGGTGATCAACTTCTTCATCACAAGGAAACTGCAAAGTAAGGTCAGAGTGAGTTACTATTGTTGACTTCTTAGGCCAAGATATAAAATGTTTCATAACACACTGAATCGACAAACATGTAGGGTCCTGATATTTCAGGTATTAAGAGTTGATGCAAAGAGAAGTTGGGGTGATATACCACTTTGCACCTAGGATAACAATAATAATAATGATGATGATGATGAAGGAAAACAAGTGTTGTTGAAGATGTGGAGAAATTAGAACCCTTATACGTTGTTGTGGAGAATGTAAAATCGTGTAGCTTCTGTGGAAAACATGTTGGTTGGTCCTCAAAAAGTTAAACCATAGCCATATGATCCAGCCATTCTACTCATATATATATATATGTATGTGTGTGTGTGTGTATAATATATATAAAAATTATATATAGGGAGTTCCCTGGTGGTGTAGTGGCTTAAGGCTTCAGCGCTGTCAATGCTGCAGCCTGGGTTCGATTCCCACATAAAAAAATAAATAAATAAAAATAAAATAAAAAATATATATAATATATATTCAATTCTTTCCCTCCAAAGAATTGAAAACAAGGACCAAAGCAGATCCTTGTATGTAAATATTTTTAGCAACGTAATCCACAGTAACCAAAAAACACAGACACCAGCCAACCATCAACTGATGAATGGATAAACAAATATAGTACATCCATTCAATGGAATATTATTCATCCATAAAAAGGAATGAAGTACTGATCCATGGAGTGATGAATATTAAAAAACATTATGTTGAGTGAAATAAGCAGACAAAAGAACAAATACTGTAAGATTCCACTTACATGAAATATCTAGACCGGGCAAATTCATAAAGACTGAAAATAGATTAGAGGGAGTTCCCTGGTGGTGTAGTGGCTAAGGTTTCAGCACTGTCAATGCTGCGGCCTGGGTTCGATTCCCAGCCAGGGAACTACCCACATTAAAAAAAAAAAAAGAAAATAGATTAGAGGTTATCAGGGGCTTCGGGGAGAAGGGAATGGGGAATTATCACTGACTAAGTACAGAGTTTATGTTTGAAGTGATAAAACATTTGGGAAATAGAGAATGATGATGGTTGCAAAGCATTATGAATGCAACTAATATCACTGCTAAATAGGCAAATGTTCTGTTACGTATATTTTAGCACAATAAAGAAAAGCTGGGGCTTTATCAAGCCACACTAGTCAAAGGTTTTGAATTTACAGGATAGAAACAGGTCTTGCTCAGAACCAGGAGCACAGAGAGGCAGGTCAGCCTGCACTATGTGAGAAGATGCTCAGGACACATGTGACTCTGAGAGTAAGTCATGTCCGAAGTCACCAACAGAACCCATCTGCTGGTTCAGAGACAATCGTGGGGCCAGTGTCTGAGTAATGACCATGCATCGGTGCTCCCCAGTCTCTTCACTAGTCCTGAATCCCTGGCCATCCTAAAACTGGCTCCACCTATACCCAAAATCTCAGGGGCTCTGAGACAGTAGCCCTTTCTGACTCTTTTGTTACGTTGGGCAAGTCAAATCATCCTTCCAACAGGAAAGAATACAGATTGGAATAGCAATAATGAAGACACAAATTTAAATCCATGGTGTCAGCACAAGTAATTAGATTTATCATCATTATAATGCCACACAACTGCTTTGTGTATTCGTTAAGTTTGCAAGCATCTGCTATTAGATTTGTGAAGGGTTTAAGTGATTGCCTTTGGAAGGAATGTTTAAATGGTAAGGGGAAATGTGATTTAAAAGAATCACTCTTTAATGATTTTGTCAAAGAACAAAGATTCGTTAGTATTCCTGTCCATATACAAGTCCCATGGTCATTAGAGAATCTAGCAGCGTGGAAAAATGGCTGCTCGCCTACATTTCTGGTGAGTAATGGGTCATTTTGCAGTTGTTAACAACATTTTATGCCTATACCTTTGTAAAGTATCTCTTTTTTATTGAGACATAATTCACATAAAAATTTAATCAATTTATAGTGTATGACTCAGTGGTTTCTGATATGTTTGCGCTATTGTGCCATCATAACCACTATTTAATTCCAGAACATTCTTATCACCCCATTCTTTGTTAATTCCCCCAGACACTGGCAACCACTAATCTACTTTCTGTTTCTCTGAATTTGCCTATTCCAGTCATTTCATATAAATGGAATCAGTGCAGCACGTGGCCTTTTGTGTCTGGTTCCTTTAACCTACAATGTTTTAAAGCTTTATCCACGTTGTAGCATCGATCTTTACTTCCTTGCTATGGCTGAATAATTCCATTGTATGGATGGACCACATTATGTTTATCTATTTCTTAGTTTATGGGCATTTTGATTGTTTTCATCTTTTGGCTATTATAAATAATCTCACTATGAATATTTCTGTCACCAGTTTTTGTGTGGCCATGTTTTCATTTCTCTTCAGTATCTGGGAGTGGAACTGTGGGACATTTGGTAACTCCAAGTTCAATTTTTTTTTTTTTTTTTTTTTGTAGTATGTGGGTAGCTTCCTGGCTGGGAATCGAACCTAGGTTGCAGTGTTCACAGAGTCAGCGCCGAAGCCTTAAGCCACTACACCACCAGGGAACTCCCCCAAGTTCAATTTTTTGAGGAGCCACCAGACTATTTTCAAAAGCAGCTGCACCATTTTACATTCCTACAAGCAGCATGTGAGAGTTCCAATTTCTCCACATCCTCAGCAACACTTGTTATTATTTCTCTTTAAAATTATAGCCATGCACCTACCTTTTGACCCAGTAGTTCCACTTCTAGAAATGTTTACTATGACACACATCGTATATGGCTACACTGTTTAATAACAGAATACTGGACATACCCCATATTTCCATCAGTAAGGAACAAGAGAACAACACCAGGTACATCCATATAATAGAAAAATAAGGCAGTTTTATGTAGCAATATGGAAAGATCCCCAAAATACATTAAATAATCAAAGGAAAGTGTCAAACAAAGAGTATATAGTATGATATTGTTTGTTTAAGGTGCATGTGCATGCATGTGTGCATGCATGTGTGCATGCAAAATTCCTTGTATATGTTTTGAAAACCTCTGCAAAAACATGTCAGAATGTAGTGAAAATTTGAGGTAGTCGAGGACAGTGTAGAAGAGAGTTTAGCGCTGGAAACATTTTTCATCTTTTAAAAGTTTTACACAATCTAAATATATTCTCTGGTTCAAAATAAACACAAGGAGAAAGTTTAAAACACTGGAAGCTAAACAGAACCTCCCTGTGATACGAACTGGAGGCTGCCAGCCCCTGGCCTTGTCCAATTTGATCCTCATTCCACAAGGAGACTGACAACATAGCAAAACAACAAAGTGACTTGACTTGTCTCGGGTAATCAGAGGTGTCACCAGGAGCTCAAGTCTGACCCTAGATACCACAGTCTTAGCACCTTAGACTATATGATACACTCTCATTTGTTTAAGTAATGGAATCCAAAAGGGAATCTGCTGACAATAGCAAAGGAATTAGGAAGGAGACTGTCTTAGTTTCCTATTGCTGTTATAACAAATTATCATAAACTTAATGGCTAAAAACAATGAAACGTATTCCTTTACAGTCCAAAACCAGTTTCGCTAGGCTAAAATCAAGGTGCTGGAGGGGTTGGTTTCTTCTGGAGCTGCTGAGTGGCAAATCTGTGTCCCAGCCTTTTTCAGCTTTCTGGGCTTGTGACCCCTTCCTCCACTTTTGAAGCATATCACTCCAATCTCCGCTTCTGTCACCACCTTGCCATCCCTCTGACTGACTCCTCTTGTCTCCCTCTATAAGGACCTTGTGATTCTAGACCCATCCAGATAATCCAGGATAATCTCCCCATCTCAGGATTCTTAACTCAGACACATCTGCAAAGTCCCTTTGCCCCATTAAAGTCACATTCACAGAGCCAGTCCTATTCTGGCTTGTGGAGGAAGGGAGGGGCAGTCAGCCATGGGGCTCCTGGCTTCTCACCCACCCACGTGTGAGGCCAGCCTGCCGGCAAGCCCCCACACCCATTCACACCCCAACTCAGGGCAGCGGTCTGGAGGAAAACCACTCCAACATTTACAACAGGAACCACACCTCTGTCACCTACAGACCCCAGCTTCATCCCTCATTTGAGAATGGCAAAGAACAAGCAGACAGGAAAGGAAAACTATCCCTGAGCCCAAAGAGTGGGCCCAAAATAAATGGCCAATTCAGGACCCAGTCATGCTGCATAAACTGTATTTGGTTGTGATGTCTCCCTGTGCCTGCTCTCACACACACTCTCTCTTTTATTTATGTGTTGACTTCTGTGAAAAGTTCTGGTGAGTTATCTTGGGTATACCTCCCATTTTCAATATCTGATTGTTTCTTCATCATTAAATGGAGGTTTAACTTATATTTTTAAGCAACAATTCTGCACAGGCAATTTGTGTACTTCCTATAATGTCACATCAAGAGACACTTGATATCAGGCTGTCCCGCTCTTGGGGGTACTGTTTGATCACTTGGTTAAGAAAGCGTCTGTCAGAAAACAAATAGGTAGTACATTTTTACCCCTTTGCGATGAATAAATCATCTGTTGGGCATTACCAATGGTTTTAGTATCCTTGGAAGATCTAGTTATTTTAACTGTGTTTTTCCTAATTTATTTGTAATACACAGGTATTATTTGTTGAAATAAATTGTTTAGTGCCTGTAAAGCTGTATAATCTATGTAGTCTGCATCTGGTTCACAGCAGGTGCTTAATAATGGTAACAATTTTTAAAAAATCATTGGAGTGGCAGGGCTACAACCTCTTATGCACAAACATAAACTTTCTTCATAAACTAGGCCTCCAAACTCTTCAAGCAGTAAGACCTGACTGAACTGATCTCAGGTTATTTATAACTGTGTTCTCCTCTCTACACACGCTTTGAAGCAGAAATAGCATGTGATAATGGAGTGCTGCCAACCCTGCTGGAAATATTCTTTTTTTTTTTTTAAAGTGGTGAAACAAAGAGACAGTTTATTGGGGAAAAAGTACACTCCAAAGAGGTAGGAGCGGGCTCGAGCAAAGAAAGTGGCTCAGGAGCCCCTGCTGAAAATATTCTTTACAAAAAAAATTCCAGAATCCAAACCATCTAGCCCTAAGCCTTTCCTATAAGGAACTGTGTGTGGATCTGCACTAAAAACGCTACCAATAATACAATCATTTTTACAACCCGCTAGAGAAAATGCTTCAAAAGGCAGTTGGTACTAATGACAGGGAGTGTTTCCTCGGCGGTTGCAGGATCTCACGCTGTCCTCACGGGAGCGCTGTGGTGCCTTGCTTAGGCTTCTAGCTAAGGGGACCTGGGGACCCCAAGTTCAAACCCTCTCCTGTGACCCCCAAGCAAGAGGCTTGCACCGCGTGCACCTATTACCTATCTCTGGACCTCAGTTTCCCAGAAGAGGTGTCCGTGGGGTCACGCATATAAAGCATTTAGGACAGGGCCTGATATGAGCCAACATGGGCTGGCAACCATTTACTAGGTGTGGGAGGCCTGACGTTCAGACTTGTCTCTGGGATGCCCAAGGTCATTCATTTGAGATCCCTTGGGCAATCTAGGGCAATTAGAAGGTACTGCGAAGCCCCAGAGGTCAAGGGAGAAATGGGTCATGGCCCCATTTTTACTGGTACTGAACCTGCGGATTAATTCTGTTGTCTACAATTTAGGGGAGGAGGGAGGTTTCTAAAGCAGGATGTGTTCCACTTAAGAACAGGCCCAGGGAGTTCCCTGGTGGTGTAGTGGCTTAAGGTTTCAGCGCTGGCACTGTCAACGCTGCGGCCCGGGTTCGATTCCCAGCCAGGGAACTACTCACATACCAAAAAAAAAGAAAAAGAAAAAAAAAGAAAGAAAGAAAGAAAGAAAAGAACAGGCCCAGGCTTCTGAGACTCTACCCTCGGGATACAACGTAAAGATGAGGAAATCCTTGTGAATGGAAACTTTCATCCAAGTGTTCCAATCCGGGCCCAGGATCGGAGTCACAGCCAGGCTATTTAACAGTAGTGGACAGATGGTGGGATAGATGTTTTGAATGGCGGAGACGGCTGTAAGCAGGAGGCGGGAATGAGAAAAAACATGGGATTTGGGGGGAGGGGCGGCAAGGACCATGGCGGGAGGCTCCTGGGGAGGCGGAGCTCGCCCAGATGAGGTGCCTGGGGTGTGCGCCTGGAACCCGGGTGTCAGATCGCGGGGCGTCTGGGCAGCAGATCACCACGTAGAGAAAGTGGAGGCTCTCCAAGAGGCTGCCGAGTGGCAGCTGGGCCTTTCCCCCAGCGCCGGCTGTGCTCAGGGATCCCGCCGCCTGATCTCAGAGCCGCCGGCCCCCAGCGCCCGACTTCAGCACCACCCCTCGAGAGAGGACTGACTGCCCACACACCGCCGTCCCGGGGCTCCCTGGGCGGGGCCGACCCCGGGGAGCCCCACGACTGCCACCCAGAGCTGGGTAGGGAAGGGGATCTTAGCCCGCTGCCGCCTCCGAGCGAGCCACCAGGTGAGCGCCGGCACAGGTAGGGACCCAGCTGGGGACCCGTGTCCGATCCCCACTCGAAGCCGGGGCGCCCCGGGAAGGATTTCCGCCCAGGCCCTGGAGGGGCGGGTACCCGGGAGTCCTGCACCGCAGCGCCCCTTTCCGGGCCCTCCAGCGTCCTAAGCTGTCCTTGCCCATCTGTACCCCTCTAAGTCGAGAGTTACACGACGCACGTTTGAAAGCCCCAGCTCGCAGGGCAAGGGCTTTGCTTTGCAAACGAGTCTTCCAGCGCCCACGCCTCTCCACTCGCCGCGCGTCCGCGGAGGCCATCATGGAACAAACCCTGGACCCGAACGACCGTCCCACACGTGTGCAAAGGAGCCGCTGAAAGGCTGACCACTTTTTACCAATTCTGGGTTTTGTTGCTTCTGGCTAGCAGCCCCCTCACCAAATGTGGGAATCAGAAGCCTTAGGGCGCCGTTTCTACATTTAGCAACTTGGGCACATGTTTTTAGCCGCGACCGCTCCTACCCGTTTAAATTTTGTTCCCTGCAGTTCACTTCCGCAGTGTTCAATTATAAAGCGGGTGGGGGGGGGGTGCCAAAAAAATACGTACACATTTGAAGAGGTATTATCTATGTATTACATAAATATTAATGATGGTAACGTTGAGCACCTCTTGTCATTTGCAGAAGTCCAGCGTGCCTTGTACTCATCTTTTGTTATTGTTATATATTGAGTATTACAATTTTAATCGTTTTTTTTCCTTGAAATGTGCATACATTTTTTTGGCACGCTATTTTTCATGCTCCACATTTTGTTCCTTCGACTTTAGACATCATCTATTTACTCTTGTTTGAAAAACTGCAGTATTACAAACCTACTTTTAAAATAAAATTTTTTACATGTTCCAGTAACACACAAGAACAAAAGACAAACAGTTAGGACAAGAGTTTGCATGAAAAATAACGGTCCTTTAAACACCTCCCCTGCAGCCAATTAAGATTTTTATTAAATAACTTTTTTAAAATGACAAAAGTAGCTTGTGATCTGTGGAGCACCGCTTTAAACCTTTTTCTGCTTTTTATTCCTCTGGTAGTTATCTCCAAATCTTTAAACAAATTGTTGGATTATATCTCTGTCAACTTTTAGACACTAATCGCTTGCTTAAAATAGATGGGGACAGCTTTCATGCCTGCACTTACCACCCCCTATGTAATCACAGCATTCTTTTTAGTTTCTCTATTGTCTACTTTTCTAACAAAATAATTTTTTAACTGGTATCTCTTGTTCCATTAAAATATATAAACACAGGCTCCTGAGCCACTTTCTTTGCTCGAGCCCACTCCTACCTCTTTGGAGTGTATTTTCCCCTCAATAAACTATCTCTTTGTTTCACCACTTAAAAAAAAAAAATATATATATGTGTGTGTGTGTGTGTGTGTGTGTGTGTGTGTGTGTGTGTGTATATACACACACACACACACACACACACACACACACATATGGATACATGGGCTGATCAGAAAAAACCCAGCCTTAAGGACCTCTGTTTTTCATATTACATGACTGGATACTTTCCATATATGCAAAATTATATTTCCTATAATTTGTTGACTCTCTTTTTGTAAGGCCTGGCTGAGGAATCTGCTTAAAAATATTTTTTCCCATTAGTTTTATACTTAAACACTATTTTTTTGTCCAATCAACTTAGACATATGGTTCACAAATCAAATAGAAGTGAGTCTGCCTTGTTTTTCTTTTTGTTTTTTTGTTTTGTTTTGTTTTGGTGCCATGACTGGATTGCCTTGTTTCTTTTTATGATAAAAGTGATATAATCTCTTTAAGAAAAATGGAAAAGGCACGGCAGTGTTTAGATTAAAAGGGATTAAGGAGACCAAACCATCCCTAGCCGTAAGGCCCTAACCTTTTGGTAGAGCAAACAGCTACCAAGACCTTGTTGAGATGATGAGGAAAATGGTTGATGGGCTTGATATTAGAAGGCAGAATGGATTTCCCTTAGTAATGGTAATTGGGATCTCAGTGTAGGCCTATGGAATGCCTTTATTCTTTCTTAGAAGATGCATGTTGAAATACTTCAGTTTATCAAAAGAGAATGAGAAAACAAAATACGGCAAAAATGGATGTTCACTTTCCTAGTCTTTCAACTTTTCTTTTTACAATTTATGATGAAATTTGTATTGTTTAAAATTTGGAGAAAATAAAGACAATTTAGAGTCTAAGAAAGAGATAAAAACATGCACATTAGCACAAATCCTGGGGTCCTCCACACCGGGTTTTCAAGTCCTGGCTCTGCCACTTGCTTGTCTGGTGACCCTGGGTTCGTTGAGTCCCTCCTCCAAGCCTCAGTTTCTCCACCTGAAAAATAGCGCCTACTTCTTGGGGTGGTTTGTGGAGCTTCCGTGAGATTCTGTAGGCACTTTCCACGTGCCCAGAGCGTTAGTGCACAGTTCACAGTAGCTGTTCATACTTTGTGAAGGTTTTTTCTGGACTCCCCATAGTCTGCTCACCTGAAATTAACTGCTGTTAAAATCCTACCTGCTGTTGGGTCCCTCCTTCTACTCTTTTATTTTTTCTAGAGATGGAGTTTGATTTTAGCATTTTCTTTTTCCGATCCTGCCATCAGCAGTTTTGTGTTCCGCTGTGTCTCATCCCATTACTTCCTAAGTAATGGTAATTGGGATCCCTTGGCCCACATTCCTCTGGCCAGGTTCCAATGGCCATGTAATCCCCTCATATGGAGGTGCAGGCCCATCCTCCAATTCCATAGCTGGACATTCCCTACTAATCATAGTAACGGCGGTCTCAACGGCAACTAACATTTGTCAAGGGCCAAGCCTTGATCTCATTTAATTTTCCCATAACCACAAGAGATGGGTGTTATTAGAAGTCCACAGTGTCTTTTCCAAAACTTGGGAATCCAGATGTTTTTGGAAATCCAGACTTTTTTTATTTTTTTGGGTGGTTCCCTGGCTGGGAATCGAACCCGGACCACAGCGTTGAGTCCTGGCTCTGCCACTTGCTTGTCTGGTGACCCTGGGTTCGTTGAGTCCCTCCTCCAAGCCTCAGTTTCTCCACCTGAAAAATAGCCTAGCCACTACGCCACCAGGGAACTCCTGGAAATCCAGACTTTTAAAATATGAAGCAAATGATAGGAACCCGTTCTGTACATTACGCATTAAGAGCCCTGGTGGGGGCCTGGCTGGATCGTGTGATCGAATACACTAATATTTCTTCACTAAAATGCCCAGTCGGATAAAAAGCCTCACATCATTTCAAGTCGGCTCTGCCACCAGTGGGTCTGAGAAAGACTTGGTTTTCAGAGCTTTTGGATTTAGGGATTGTGAGAAGAGATGTGGACCTGAACACTTCCCATTTTACAGGGAAATCTGTACCCAGAGAGAGGGAAAGCCATTTGCCTAAGGTCATGAAGAGGTTAGAGTTAGTTAGGGCTGAGACTAACCCAGAGCCGACTGACTGACTGTCGAACCAGCAGCTATCCCCAGCAAGTCCCCCAAACAATGTCCCTTGCTAGCTCTGTGATGCCCTCTGCCCCAGAAATATCAATCTGCCTCCTGGAATGAGATGATGCATGTAAAGAATTTTCCAGTGTAACTTACACAAAGAAAACACTTGACAAATATGAATTATTATTTGCACTGAGATGTAATTAGATTATTTCCTTCTTTGGCTTAAATAATCATGGTGTTCGGTGATAGCATTAATATTTTTTAATTGCAAAACATAACAATCATACAGAGAAGTACATGAAACATATATGTACAGTTTGATAAGTAAGTATAAGGTGAACACCTATGTAACCAGCACCCAGGTCAACAAGGAGAACAGGCCCCAGTGCTTTCCCTTGTACACCTTCTGGTTTGTAGCCCTCTCCTTCCCCCAGAGGGAACCACCATACTGACTTTTACCGTCCTCATGTACCTACTTAGTTTTCTTAAGATTGTTTTAGTACCTGTGTGTATCTGTAAGCAATATTGATTGCTTTAGCCCATTTGTGAACTTACTAAGCGTAGACCCATTGGTATGAGTATATAATTTATCGTCCAAACTAGGGAATTTTGGAAGTAATAGGAGTCAATATTAATAATGAGCCTAGGGAGTTCCCTGGTGGTGTAGTGGCTTAAGGCTTCAGCATTGGCGCTGTCAGCGCTGCGGCCTGGGTTCGATTCCCAGCCAGGGAGCTACCCACATACCAAAAAGCAAAAAAAAAAAAAAGAAAAGAAAAAAAAATAATAATGAGCCTAATTACCCTGGTATGCTAGGTGTAGACAAGGACTGACCCAGGCAGCCCAGGCTGTCTTGACCTGGGACTCATACTCTAGGTGCCTGGCATCTTCCACACAAAATTAGGCTTTTGAGGTTCATCCATGCTCTTGTGGGAACTGTTGTTAATTGCTTTTTATTGCTATGTAGTATCCCATTCTTTGGCTCCCTTAATTTATTTATACATCCTATAGTGGATGAGCATCTGGGTCGCTTCCCACTGGAGCTATTAGAGACAGTGCTGTCATGAATATTTAGTCTGTGTTTCCTGGATCTGGGGTCCAACTGCTGGATCATGGGCCAGACATATATTCAACTTCAGTAAAAACATGCCCAACTTGTTTCCAAAGTGGTTATACCCACTTAGACAGCCACCAGGAGTGTAGGTGAGTTCTCATTGATAGCATTTTAAGTAAATTATGGTGACTGCACACTGGCTGGTTTTTTCTAAAAAAGCATATTGATTCCACATGATGTTCATTACATTTAAATTAGAATGTACCAGAAAGCCAAAGTAACTTCACCTCCACTCACCCATGCTGTGGCTCAGAGGGCAGTTGGGTAACTGAGGGGGTGATGACAGTGAACTGACAGGGAAACAGAAATACAGAATCGTCTATTACTGTGTTCTATGAAAGATGGTATTTAGCCCATTGAGTATTTCCCTGCTTGGTCACTCCACCAATTTTTAATGATTGTACTTTGTTTTTAGATAGTTTCTTATTCACCTTCATAACTTTACATTTTATGCTTCACTTCTATTTTTCATTCTGGCAGCTTTTGATTTCCATGCTGACAGGCAAGCCCAGCATTTTGGTTTTTCCTCCCTCCCCCCCTTTTATTTTCCATCTTTTGTGGGTTATGCAGTTGCTTCCACACTATCAAGGTTGATAACATCAATAGTCTGTTCTATTATTATGTTTAAGTCTTACATGCTTTAACTGTTTGCAGGGGTTTGGGGGACAGCTTTATTGAGATGTAATTTACATAGCATAAAATTCACCCTTTTGAAATGTACAATTCAGTGATTTTTAGTGAATTGACAGAGTTCTGTAGCCATCACCACAGTTTTAGAGCATTTCTGTCACCTCCAAAATACCCCTTATGCCTATTTGTGGTCGCTTCCTGTTTCCATGCCCAGCCCCAGGCAACTACTAATTTACTTTTTATATCTTTAGATACGTCTTTTCTGAACATGTCCTATAAATATATCATACAGTACATGGCCTTTTGTGTCTGGCTTCTTTCACTGAGCATACATATTATGTTGGCGTTCATTCATATTGCAGCACGTACAAGTACGTTATTCCTGATATTACTGAACGATATTCCATTATGTGGATATACCACGTTTTATTTACCCATTCACCAGTTGATGGACATGTGGATTGTTTCCAAATATATAATACTTCTATGAACATTTGCAATCAACTCTTCGTGCGGACATTTGTTTTCATTTCTCTTGGGTCAATAGTGTAGTTGTAGAACTGCTGGGTTTCATGGTAAGTTTATGTTTTAACATTTTTTTAATGTTCAACTTTTAAAGAAACTTCCTAGCTGTTTTCCAAAGGGGCTGGACCATTTTACATTCCCACCAGCAGTGTGTGAGGGTTCTAGACTCCCCATGTCCATGCCAATCTTTTTGAATATTAGCCATTCTAAGTGATGAAGTTGTATCTCATTGTGATTTTAATTTGCATTTCCTTAATGATGAATGTTGAGCATCTTTTCAGGTGCTTATCAGTCATTTGTGTATCTTCTTTGGTGAAATGTCTATTCAAATCTTTTGTCCATTTTTAATTGGCTTGTCTTTTTATTGAATTTTAAGTGTTCTTTATATATTCTAGATACACATTCTTTATCAGATATGTGAATTACAAACATTTTCTGAAAAGCTATAGCTTGACTTTTTTTTTTTTTTTTTTGGTATGTGGGTGGTTCCCTGGCTGGGAATCGAACCCAGGCCACAGCATTGACAGCACCAGCGCCAAAGCCTTAAGTTACTACACCACCAGGGAACTCCCCTTCATTTTCTTAACGGTGTCTTTTGAAGTGCAAAAGTTTTAAATTTTTATGATGTTTAATTAATCCATGTTTTTCTCTTATGAATCATACGTTTGTTGTTGTTTCTAAGAAATCTTTGCCTAACTCAAGATCATGTGGTTATTTTTCTGTTTTTCTTCCAATTTTTTTTTTAAGAGTTTTAACTTTTATCCTTAGGTCTATGATTTTGAGTTGCTGTTTGTGTATGGTTAAAGGCCTAAATCCATCTTTTTGCATGTCAATTTTTCAGCACCATTTGTTGAAAAGACAATCTTTATGCTAAGAGACCAGATAATAAATTTCTCACCACAAAAATGAAATGATAATTATGTGATATGATGGAGGTGTCAGCTAATAATGGAGGTGTCAACTAATCATTTTACAGTACACTGACAGTTAAGTTTGTGAACTTGCGACCATGTGCTTACTTTGATAGCACTGTACAAACAATTTGTTAACGTTTCATAACCTTGGTATATATGTCTCACAGCTGTGTTCCTGTTGACAAGTGGCATTCATTATTGTTACATGTTTTAATGTGCTGTCACGAGAATGTCAGAATTTAAATTAGAGCAATGAAGAAACATTAAACTTCTTGTTAAACTTGGCAACAGTGGAAGTGAAATCAGGGACATGTTAGTTCAGGCTTATGGGGATAATGCCATGAAGAAAATGGCAGTGTACAAATGGATTAAACATTTTTCTGAGGAGAAAGAAAGCATCACTGATGAAGAGAGGTCAGGGTGGCAAAAATTCATCGAATTGTGTGTCAAAATTGTTGGCTGACCATGAGAAGCATAGCAGACCAAGTAAACATCAATAGAGAAACAGGAAGATCTTAACTGAAAATCTTGGCATGAGAAAGGTGTGTGCAGAAATGGTCCCAAAGGAGCACACCAGTGAACAAAAGCAAAGGAGAGTCAAAATTTGCCAAGACCTTTTGGCGAGGCAAGGTGATGTTTTGGGCTGTGTTATCACTGGTGATGAAACACGGGCATACCAATATGACCCTGAAACAAAGTGTCAAAGTACACAATGGAAGTCCAACAATTCCCCAAGATCAAAAAAGCTCAGTCAGTCCAAATCAAGAGTCAAAACAATGCTGCTAATCTTTGTTGATATGAGGGTTTGTTCATTATGAATTTGTATCAGCTGGACAAACAGTCAACCAAGTTTACTATTTGGAAGTGCTGAAAAGGCTATTTGAAAAAGTTACACGAAAACAACCTGAACTTTTCACCAGCAGTTCATGGCTCCTGCATCACAACAATGCACCAGCTCACAGGGCACTGTCTGTGAGGGAGTTTCTAGCCAGTAAACAAATTACTGTATTGGAACACCCTCCCTACTCACCTGATCTGGCCCCCAATGACTTTTTTTTTTACCCAAAGATAAAGGAAATATTGAGAGGGAGACATTTTGATGATATTCAGGACATCAAGGGTAATGCAATGATAGTTCTGACGGCCATTCCAGAAGAGTTCCAGAAGGGTGGACTAGGTGCTGCTGTCCGTGCATAGCTTCCCAAAGGGGGTACTTTGAAGGTGACCATAGTGATATTCAGCAATGGGGTATGTAGCACTTTCTTTAGGATGAGTTTGTGAACTTAATTATCAGACCTCGTATAAATGTATCAGATCAACACATTGTACACCTTAAATTTACACAATGTCACATGTCAACTGTATCTAAGGCAAAGAAGAGACTTTCCCTCATGAAAGCCAATAAACAGGGGTACTATAAAAAAAAAATGCCTCTAGCCTCCAGGTCTGATGCATTCCTTTTTCTTGCACTTTGTCAGATGGATATAACATGGATACAGTTTAGTATATATCATATCTGGACTATGACTTCTTCAACAGTTTTATGTTTTTCCTGTAGTTTCTCCTATCTTTAATTTTTTCCTTTTGAGAGAAGCATTTTCCTGTTTCTAAGGCATCCAATCTATTTCTTGGAATTTCTTTTTCTTCGTGAAGGCATTTTTCCTCATATAGTATCCTATTCTTACTTGTTTTGAGTGTTTTCTCAAAAGTATACCTAGGACCAGCTCCATAATCTGCAGGGCCTAATGTGAAATGGAAAGGTGGGCCCCTTGTTCAAAAATGATTAAGAATTTCAAGTTGACGACAGGAGAACATTAAAATAAGCACAGAGCCCTTGTAAGAGTGAGGCCATGTGAATCACAAGTCCCTGTCTGATAAAGCCTGAAGCTGGCCCTGAGTGTACTAAGTAGGGTTTTTCTTCTTTATGTACTTTCGGTCCTTTGGTTATCTGTTTTTTGTTGTTGTTTTTTGTAGTATGTGGGTAGTTCCCTGGTTGGGAATCGAACCCAGGCCGCAGCGTTGACAGTGCCAGCGCCGAAGCGTTAAGCCACTACACCCCCAGGGAACTCCTGGTTATCTGTTTCCACTGGGGTCAGTTTGCTTTAGCTCTGCCTTAATGTTTCTCTTTCAGGTTTTCTTCAAATGTCTGGTGATCCTTACCTGTCCAATCACATTTTTAAACAAGAGTCTGGGTGACTTTTTTTCAAGCCATGGGTAGGACAAAGCCAGCCTTCACTGGGAGCTCACTTCCAGATGCCAGAAGGGGAAGGACTGTGCTCAGGCCCATCAGCAGCCTGGGCTCCTCTCAGATGCTTCACAAAAGTTCTCTAGAGAATCATCATCCAGTATCATGTTGCTTTTCCTACAGGTGATTGTTTACAGTCCGAAATCTGTGTGGCAGAGCCCGAGGAAGGAAGGAGAGGGAGCAGGGGGCCAATCATTTGTTCAAAGATGGACTAACTTCTGTCCTCACTCTCTCCTCTCACTTCTGACCTGCTTGCCTTCTTCAGCCTGGGCCCCTTAGACCCCTGACTGAATCCAGAGCCTCTGGGCAGTGGGGTGGGGGTCACTGAGGTTCTGCGGTCACCACCTGGAGTTCTGTCCTAGCCCCTACACTTCTGTCCTTCAGAAATATGTAGACATTTCTTGTTCGTTGATGGTCTTCCTCCTGTTCACTTTGCTTTACAATTTTTTCGCTGTACATAGAAAGAATGTCTTTTGAGAGGGAGATCAGGCAGCCCAGATTCCAATCCCGAGTCTACTTCTGACTGCTGTGTGACCTTATATGAGTCATTTCACCTCTCTGGGCCTCAGCTTTCTACTGGTGTGAAGATCAACACGGATAACACAGAAGTCACAAAACGGCCACCCCAGATCTGGGTGTACAGATCTGTCTTACCTGGCCCATGTTGTGCTTTAATGTTTTTAATACATTGCTACCATTTAAAAATTGGGTGATTTCACATAATAACTGGGATTTCTAGTTTCTTTCTTCTCTTTTTTATGTGGGTAGCTCCCTGGCTGGGAATCGAACCCAGGCCGCAGCATTGACAGCGCTGAAGCCTTAGCCACTCCACCACCAGGGAACTCCTTCCAGTTTCTTTTGAAAAACTAGAAGATGAGGGGAGTTCCCTGGTGGTGTAGTGGCTTAAGGCTTCGGCGCTGGCGCTGTCAGCGCTGCGGCCTGGGTTCGATTCCCAGCCAGGGAGCTACCCACATACCAAAAAGAAAAAAAAAAATTGAAAAAAAATGAAAAACTAGAAGATGGGACCAAATGGGGCCCACCTTCCTGCTCGGCAGCAAATCAGGCAGAGTGAGTGTGGGCACAGCCTCCAGGCTGGCTGTCGTCTCTGATTTGTCAGAGTGTCCACCACTCCCTGTTTCTCCTACCCAGCTGACCTCATTTAGGACGCTGCCGTTTCGGGTAGGCATTTGAACTTGGATTTCTTGGAATGTGGTTCTGAGAGCATCTAATGCAGGACCAGGCCCATACAAGCTGTTATCATTATGAGGCCAGCCGGGGGAGGTGATGGGAGTCGGGGCTCAGAGGCAGGCCTTGCTCTGATCATCAGGCTCTGGTACCCCAGGGTTGTATTCGCCCAGAAGGAGTGTCTTAAAAATAAAGATACCCAAAGGCTCATATGGGCCATTGCACGCCCTGATTATCAGTACCTCATTCTACCTTCTTTTTTATTTTTTATTTTTAGACTCATTGGGGTGACATTGGTTAATAAGAATTACATAGGTTCCAGGTGTACAATTCTATAGTGCATCATCTACATTATATATTCACTATAGTGCATCATATTGCATTATATATTCACCACCCAGTGTCAGCTCTCTTTCCATCACCGTCTATTTAGCTCCTCTTCCCTCCTCTTCTTCCCCCTCCCCTCTTGGCCCCAAGTAACCACTAAACTATTGACTGTGTCCATGAGTTCTTTGTTTTGTTTTGTTTCTTCTTTGTTGCTTTCAGTTTTATATTCCACATATGTCACTCTGCCCTCCTGGAGGGGAAGCTACACTGACTCTTTGAACAAGCCAGTAGTTCTAAACAGCAAAGGGTTTTAATCTTGTCCTGCTGATGATTTTTATGTAACCATTTGTTGTAGGTTAGAAACAGCACGGGCACAACAGTTCAAGAGCATAGAGTTAAAGTGAGTAAGGGAGACTGTCAGGTAGAGGAAAACCTCCCGCAGGCATGAAAAGGAAGCCATTCTGTCTAAAATTAAAACGATTGACAGCACTGGGTCCTGGCAACAGCAACTCTCATACATTGTTGATAATGTGAATGGCACAGTCAGGCTGAGAAAACACTATTGGGTGTTTTCTTGTAAACTGAAATAATATACTTAGCATGGGATGCAAGAATTCCACTCCCACATATTTCCTCATGAGAAATGAGAACGTAGGTCCACATAAACACTTGTACAGGAATGTTCATAGCAGCTTTATTCATAATTGCCCCAAACTGGAAACAATCCAAATATCCATCATGATGAGTGGATAAACAGATTGTGGTTTACCTGTTCAATGGAGTACTATTCAGCAATAAAAAGGAATGGACTACTGACTAATACAGGCAACAGCGTGGATGAATCACAGGCGTTATGCTGAAGGAAAGAAGACACAGAGGGCATACACTACAATAGACCCTCCGTTAACCGGAATTCAAGCAACTGGCACTCTTGCCGATTGCTTGAGAGTGCTGCTTGCCTGAGTTCCAGTTAACGGAGAGTGTGCTTACACTTATCCGGCATCTACCAATCAATCCCCATGGGTGCCAGTTACCTGACAGTCTACTGTATATGTATGTCAGGGTCTAATCAGGGGACTGAACCCACAGTCATTTGAAAGGAAAATGTTTAATACACAGAATTATTATAGCAGAGGACTAGTGTTAAAGGGATTGGCTACTAAGGAATAAAGAGAAGGCTAAAGAAAATAGAAACAACAGATGGTGGGAGCAACCACTACCCCTAAGATCTAAGAGAGAGCTCAGAAAAGATAGCAGCCCCAGGCTATCCTCGACAGCCCCGGGGACCCTGGACTCACTGGAGAACACTGGCTGTGGCTCACTAAAGGGCACAGGAGTCCCTGTAGTGCTGCACCTGTGGACCTTGCTAGAAATCCACCCTCTCTAACTTGCTGCAAGTTCATTCTATAGGGAGCTGGGGAAAGCGATTCACAAGCAAATGTCTCACCGGAGGCACTGGGCTAAGAAACCACCAGAGGTGGGTGCCAGGGGAAGGTGCTGGGTGCGGGGCACGCACAGGGCGGGGGCGGGGCAGAAGCCACCTGTCCTGGGGAAAGCCAAATCTGGAAGCTGGAAGCAAAATCTTTTCCTCCTGCGATGTCTCTCTGGCTCCATCTACTGGAAAAACTTAACATCACGTCAGCCGGCCAAAAAAAAAAAAAAAAAAAAAAAAAAAGATTGAACGGGCCAAACTCCAGTTTCACAACTTGGAGCTGTGAGGCAGTAAATCAATAACTGGCACACCCTATGATTCCATTTATATGAAATTTTAGAAAATAAAATCGAATTTATAGTGACAGAAAGCAGATTAGTGGTTGCCTTGAGGTGGAGGTGGGAGTGAGTGTTGACTGCAAAGGGATAAACCTTTTGAGTGACAGAAATGCTCCATAGCTTGGTTGTGGTGATGGTTACATGCTTGTATACAGTTGTTAAAACTCAATTATCCACTTGAAACGTGTGCATTTTATTGGATGTAAAGTAGACATCAGTGAAGGTAATTTCTTTTTTATTTTATTTTATTATTATTTTTTTATACGTGGGTAGTTCCCTGGCTGGGAATCGAACCCGGGCCGCAGCGTTGACAGTGCCAGCGCCAAAGCCTTAAGCCACTACACCACCAGGGAGCTCCCATAATTCCTTTTTTAAGGTACCCATTCTGTGAAACAGGACACGTGTGCAGATCTAAATGGAAAGACATTCATGTGGGAGTGCATATAGCAGATACGCACCCAAATCCCACGATGTTGGAGATGGTTTCAGGCTTTGATTTGGTGGCTTGCTCACTTACTCTCTCCTTAAAGAGTTCAAGTTCAACATGGGTGCTGTGGGTGGTTGGCAGAGTTTAGGTACCCACTCTCCTCTCTCCTTCTCCCACTGTCCAAGGTGAATCCACAGAGGGCATCTCACATTAGTTTCCTAACTCTTGCAGACAATCAAACCCTCATCTTAAATAGCAAAAACCTATTTGTTTTTTTATTACCATTGGGTCTTATTCCTTGAGTCCTGGCCACGGCTTAGGGATATTTGTCCTTCACTGTTCACATCAACCCTTCAAAGTAGAACAGAAGTTATCTCCATATTATGAACAAGAAAGCTGAGACTCAAGAAGTGAGAACAAAACCTGAGAGCAATAGCCTGCTCAGGAAGAGGCAGTCTGGATTTGAAACAAGGTCTACTCAGTGGTAGGAGCTCCTGACCTATCCCGCTGGGGGCAGCAGAGGGTCCTGGGAGCCCTCAGATGCTGCCTGCTCTCTGCAGAATCATCCTAACAGGCCTCGTGGACACTGAAATCTTTGCCAGTTGGAGCTTTTAACCCCCATGATTTCATTATGAAAATTATCAAGCATACAGAAAAGTTGAAATAATTATTCAGTGGATACTGACGCCTAAGAAGTGGGGACAATGATAATGCCCACATAGTTTTTAGCCTGATATTGAAATAGGACTATTCATGGTAACAGTTTGTTACCATTCTTGGTAACAGTCTCCCAAATTCACAAAACAAGATAAAAGTTGGTGAAATGACATTTCAGATACCAAAATGTATGATCACATCAAGTAAAAACATACATTTATAAACATATAAGAGTTACACATAAAGTCTTTCTAATATGTGAACAGCTGATAAAAAGAACTTGAAAATCAACTGAAATAAAATGGCTAACATTAATAAAAATTAAGTAATAAAATCCATTAAGTAAAAACACTATAGAGTGAAAGTTTAATGAATCATGAATCTTGAAAATGAAATTGCGTTATTCGATCTTTTTCAAAAGTATGTAGTCCGGAAAGAGTACAGGCTAGGAGTTCCCTGGTGGTGTCGTGGCTAAGGCTTCGGTGCTGTCAACGCTAAGGCCTGGGTTCGATTCCCAGCCAGGGAACTACCCACATTAAAAAAAAAAAAAAGTACAGGTTAGCTGGAGAGACCACGTGGAAATGGAGAAATGCTCCAGGAGCCCCAGCTGTGCAGCTCCACCTCAGGTCCTAGACATAGGACTAAAGAAGCTTTCAGATGACACAGCACCAGACTCCCGCTCAGGGCAACTACCTGTGAGTCCCTAAGAACTGCTTACCCGAGTCCAGAGCCATAAAAAAATAAAATAAAATAATGGTTATTGTGTATCCTCTAGCAAACCAACAAATTATGTCAATGATGTCTTCACTGAGTTTCACGCAGGTATTTTTGTGCACAATTTTCTAGTCACTACAAAAAAATGTCTGGCCTTAGACAACGTGAGGAATTGCTGAAAAGAGATGAGCTAACTCTAAATAGTTTCCAGTCTTTCATTTCAAAATTGTCCTATGTTTTGTTTGATAACTTTAGGGAAAGGTTTTTGGATATCTTTTGTTCCTTTAAATAGACTATCATCTCTATTGTTATTGATATTAGCACTTTTATAGAAAGTACACAAATATATAGCCTGATGAATATAAATGACTACATGCATCTAGCCAGCCCTCAGATCAGAAACAGAAAAATAAAAAGCTTTCTAAATGAGTGTATCTCTGCCCAGTTTGAAATTTGAATGCTGCCTGAAATTCTCGACAGAGACGTTTTCGTTGTTTTTCAGCACACATATTCATCATGAAATGAATCACTGAGCATTGATCACAATCTCAAGATGCAAAAGATTCCAGATTTCTGCATAAAATGAAATAAAGGTATTACACCAAACAAAAATACTAGCAGTCCCAAAAGCTACAACATGGAACAACCCTTGTCTATCAGCAGATAAATGGGTAAACGAAATGTGGTCTCTCCAGACAATGGAACATTATCCAGCCTTAAAAGAGAAGGAAATTCTGACAGATGCTACAACATGGGTGTTGAGGACATTATGCTAATGAGTAGGCCAGTTACAAAAAGACAAATACTGTATGAGTCCTCTGATATGGATCGCTTAGTCAAAAGCAGAGATAGAAAGTGGAATAGTGGTTAGTGGGGGCGGACGGGAAGCGGGCATAGGGGAATCACTGTTATAGAAGATGAAAGGAGTCCTGGAGATGGATGGTGGTGATAGTAGCACAACATGTAAATATATTTAATATCACTGAACTAGACCTTAAAAATGATCAAGATGGTAAATTTTATGCTCTATGAATTTTACCACAATTTTAAAAATGGAGAAAAAAAGAGAGTTAGCCCAGGAACAGGCAACAAATAAAAATAATAAAGAAGAGTTCTGATTATTAAAAACAAAACAAAACCAAAAAAACAACAGTACTTTAAAACAGCATCGTTTAGAAACAAAACAGCAAACAAAATAATGCTATACCTGAATTACATTTATTAGGCTCAAAGGAAATCATTTTTCCCCCAATCACACAGATAAGAAGTGGGTAGAGTCAGGATTTGAACCCAGTTTGGTCTGAGTCTACAGGCAGGGCACCCATTATTTTTATTGAGGGCTCTTGGCATTGGGGGCAGGCCAGTTCTTTGTGGGAGGCACCCCTCCCACACGGTCCAGGTCACCGAGCACCATTCTATTTAGCTAGAGATTTTCAAAACACTAACCTTTAAGCAATAACCTTTATTTTATTATTACTTTTTTTTATGGGGATTGACTATGCTCAACTAAGCAGTTCTGAGGGGCTTGTATGGATGCAGTTGTCATCAGACAGTGGCTGGGGCTCGGTCATCTGAAAACTCATTCAGTCCTATGTCTAGGACTGGGATGGGGAAATTCAAACAGCTGGGGTGCTTCAAACATTTCTATCTTCATGTGGTCTCTCCAGTATGGTGACTTCAAGGCAGCCAGACTTCAGGGGTGGCCGAGGCAACAGTGTTCTGGAGTGGCTTGCACCAGCTCGAGTGGACTGTGGGTAATTATTCAGGGACTTTATGTTGGGAGCTTGCAGTCAGCCATGGGTGGTGTATTTACACCACAAAAATCAGCAAACATCACAAACCCCGACTTCTTGCTCCCCCGAGAACCATTCGTTAAACATTCAGCAGTACACCACTGGATCGTGGACTCCCAAAGCTCACGTCCTGAGAGTCAGGCGGAGAGGCGGTATCCTGTTATAACCTGGCCTTGGAAATCCCTTAGAAATGTGACTTCTGCAGTCACAAAGGCCCACGTCAAGGCGAGGGGTGTGAGCTCCACTTCTTAATGGAGAGTCGTCAAGTCCTCGAAGTGCATGTCAGATAGGATGTATTATTACAGACATTTGCAGGAGATACTGTCTGCCATGGCATCATGGGTCCCTGGATACTTAATATCAGTAGCATCCCCCAGTCATAGTGACAACCAATAAAATAACCTGCCCCTCAAATACACACATGTGCTCCCAAACACTCAGGCATCAGGCAGTGCTGTGCCTTATGTGTTCCAGCCAGTGGTTGGCGTTAAAGTGGTTGGACATGTTGCTATGAGGCACCTCGGGGCTTTTAGAAGAGCCTCCCAAATAAGCATTTAGTATACCCAGGGCTCCTACGGTACCTCACTTGAAGGTCTTTGCTGCTTGGTGAAGTATAGGGGGCCACCCCCAGCTCCAGAATCCCCCATTGGCCAGCGACCCACACCCAAAGAGCTATGCTATGGTGCATTTCACATCCCGCCAGGCAAACTAGCAGACTTGCTTGTAAATTGCAGCTAATTCTTAATGCAACTAGTAACCACCTGCGACATAGCACACCCTAGTCTCTAAGCCTGCCTCCACACTGAGCCACTCTGTAGTGGGGGTGAAGGGGTGTCAGTCTTCTTGCCATGGCCACAGACCACTTGTCTGAGGCAGGCTTGTTTCTTCACAAGACCTCAAGCAATTTATTTAAAAATCCTAACAGCTGACATGAATTGAGCACTTCCTGGCATTAGGTAACAGAACAAGTATTAGATTGCTAGAGCCTTTAAACCCAGGGCAACCTCCAAGGATTGTTTTGGCCTTTAAAACAAGATGATGGGACTCAGTGAGATGATCCAACTGAAATGCTCAGCACAGTGACTTAATAAGGGCCCAGTAAAATGTTATCAGATGAAAATACCGTAGCTATATGGTTGCTCGTCATCTTTTTATGATGTATCATAATAATGGCAGTTAACACAAGTTGGTGCTTAATATTAAATGAATATCACTCTTATTTATGAGACACCAGCAGTTTTGCTTAATGCTTTACACATATTAACTCATTTCATCCTCAACAACCCTATGAAGTAGGTGCTATTAACATCTGCATTTTCAAAAGAGAGAACTGAGGTACACAAGAGAGTAAGTGAAGTGCCTTGGTCACGTACCTATTAGCAGCAAGAAGTGTAATTGCAGGTGAAACCCAGGCTGGCTATATCCACGTTCAAGACTTTTGTCACTAGGTTGTTCTACACCTGTTAGGGAAATGAAGTGAGTTTCTCACTAGGTCTTGAGTTCTTGTTAAATAAAGGTGTTTCGCTTTGCTAAGCCTCAGTTTCCTCATCTGTGAAAGGGGGTTTCTAAAGTGAAGATTTGTTCATTTAACATCTCTTTGTTAAAGACTTATTATGTGTCAGGCCCTCACATGGGTACTGTGGTATTCAGTATGCAAAGTAAACAACAGTTCTGTCCTCATGGTGATTGTAGTGTGGTGAGGGAGAGAGTCAGACAGTAAAGAAGATAATTAAATCACATATACTTAGGTGTGGGTGTGTGAGGTGATAGGAGCTTTAGGAAAGTATAAAGTGAGGAAAAGGGGGAGTAGGTGGTGGTCATGAGGCTCTGAGGTTCTAAATAAGGTGACCAGGAAAGATCTCATGGAAAATTTGACATTTGAGCAAGACCTGAAGAAAGTGTGGAGTTGAGCAAAGAAATTCTCTGGATCCAGGCGGAGGAAACAGCCCATGCAAAGTCTCTGAGGTGTGGGAGCCTGTGTGGCTGGGGCAGTGAGGTGAGGGGTGCAGATCATGGGGGCCCTTGTGGGCCACATTGAGAACTGTGCCTTTACCCTAAGACAGATGGAGCTGCAGGAGGGCTCTGAGCAGGGAGGGACAGGACCTGACTCAGGTGTTCACACCTGACCTGGCTGCATGTGAGAAACCGACAAATGGGGAAAGAAGTAGGGAGACAGAGGTGGCCCAGGTGAGAGGTGATGAGAATGAGTGGAAGCCCCAAGGGACTGAGTGTTGATGGTGAATTAGAGGTACAAAGGCTAATCCCTGACATTGCAAGATCAGACAGAGGAGGATGGAACAGTCAAGGAGACTGACTAGAACCACCAGACAGATGGGAGGGGTCCAGAGGAGGGTGGTGACCTGGAGCCAAGTGAAGGGTAGTCACCCACCCCACTGTGTCCAGTGCTGCTGACAGGTCAAGCAAGGTGAGAACTGAACAGTGACTATTGGTTCAGCACCATGAGGGTCACTGGTGACTTTGACATTTCAGGGTGAGGAAGGGGTAAAGCCTGATTAGAGAAGGTTTAAGAGAGAACAGGGATAGAAAATATAGACTCAACAAGCATAGACAACTTTTATGAAAAGTTTTACTAAGTGGAGCAAAAAAAATGGGGCCATAGCTGGAAGGGCAGGTGGGGTCAGGAGAGGGTATGTTTTCAGATGAGAGAGTCGACACTGTGTGGGCCAACAGGAGTGATCCAGTTCAGAGGGGGAAACTAAGGGGGAAGCAGAGAGAGGGGACAACTGTGAGACCATGGCCTGGGGTGGGTGGGAGAGGTAGAATGACATACAAAGGGGCAGTCACTTTGGGAAAGCACAGGAGCAGACGTGTGGGCATAGGGCAGGTAGGTGGATGATGGGGCAGTGGGGGCCTGTGGAAGCTCTTTACACATCACCTGCACTTTTTCTGCAAAAGAAGCAGCCAGGGTACAGTGAAGAGGTGGGAGGAGGTGTGATGGAATAGGGGAAAGCAGAAAAGGTGTGAAATAGTCATCTAGAAAGAAGAGGGAGTTCCCTGGTGGTGTAGTGGCTTAAGGCTTTGTCGTTGGCACTGTCAGCCCTGCGGCCTGGGTTCGATTCCCAGCCAGGGAACCATCCACATTTAAGAGCAAGTGATTAAGAGAAAAAGCTGATTGCTGAGCAGCTTTAGGGGTTTGAAGGGCAAGTTCACAAACTTGCAGTGAGACCAGCCAGTGGAGTTGTGTATTATTCTTCAGCCACTTTAAACAGTGTGGGTACAGGCAGGCATAGGGTAGGTGGAGGGCTGGATTTAACTAGGGTCACACGTAGGAGAAAGCCAGAGGAGGCAGTGTGTATGCAAAGAATGTTTTTAATGATTAATCAAGGGATATAAACTGGTTTTGGAAGAAATGAAGACTTGAGCAGGAGAGGGGCAGTGAGAAGGAGGTAGGCACAAAGGATGGCTGTGGGTTTGAAATGTGGGGCACTGGAGGTGGAGCTGGAAGGAGAGGAGGTGATGGGTGGATAGAGAGAGGTAGATTACCGCTGAAGTTCTGGAGAGGCTGTGGTTACTTGAGACAAGGGCAACCATGGGAGGGAAGGGCTGAAGACCGGCAGGGGTAGTAGAAAGATCACCCACCTACTTGGCTATGGAAATCACCAAGACTGATGATGAGAGCGTGGGAGTGGCAGTGAGCCTGGAGCTAAAAATCATGGAGCAGTGAGGTGTAGTGATCTGGGTCAGCAGATGGTGCACCTAGTGTGATCTATTCTGATGACAAGATTCATAGCTGGGGAAGGAGGAAGGAAGAATGGTCCGGAAGCGGCACTAAGGGGCAAGATTTACCCACTGGAAGGTCCACAGGAGAGCTGGGTTCCAGTTAGAGCAAGAAGACGGCAAGAATATTCAGTGAAGAGATTGAGGACATAGATTTTGCTGAAGAGGGTTCGTGAAGTTCCAAAGGCCCGAGAAGCTGGGACAAGTTGGGGAATGGGGTGGAAATGGTTTCCTCCTGGGTGAGTTTTTCTCGAGGGTCTTCAGTGTGTTTATGGTCGTCGCGCCGGCCAGAAACGGAAGCTGGGGTGAGCAGCCCTGGTGGAGTCATGGTCTGGCCAGGGGTATTGTGCCCAAGAGGGAAATCCCTTCGCCCTCGACTGTCCCTCCACAGCCAGGTGGCAGCAACTAGGTGCCCCGTTTAGGCGGTCGCAGCAGTCCCCCTGTCGTCCATTGGAGCTGGGAGGATCCCGTCAAACCTCAGGGACCTCGCGTCCTGAAAGAAGGCGGCCAGACTGCCCTGACCCGTAACCCCTCTCAACTTGCAGGATTCCAGCGGCTGGATATGGGCGCCCGGCCCTCACGGCGGCGGCAGCCCGTGGACCCGCCCATAGCCTTGGACGCGCTGCCCCCGGAGCTGCTGGTGCAGGTGCTGAGCCACGTGCCGCCGCGCGCGTTAGTGACGCGCTGCCGCCCAGTGTGCCGCGCGTGGCGCGACGTGGTGGACGGGCCCACCGTGTGGCTGCTGCAGCTGGCCCGCGATCGCAGTGCCGAGGGCCGCGCACTGTACGCGGTGGCCCAGCGCTGCCCGCCCAGCGGCGAGGACGAGGAGGAGTTCCCGCTGTGCGCTCTGGCACGCTACTGCCTACGAGCGCCTCTCGGCCGCAACCTCATCTTCAATTCCTGCGGAGAGCGTGGGTGCCGGGGGCGGGGCCGAATGACGCAGGCGGGGGCGGGGCGGGGCCGGGTTTGGGTGGGGTGTACGCCCTGGTGAGACGGAGGGAGTGGGCGTGACCAGAACGGAGGCAAGGGGCGGGGCCAGGGAAGGGTGTCAGGGGCGTGGTCGAGGCAGAGTTCCTTGGGAAACTGGGTGGGCGAGATTAAGGAGGGGCTGGGGGAGGAGCCAAGGGCTGTGGGGCAATAGAGAGAGACGAAATGGGTGGGCGAGACAAAGCTGGAGGAATTAGAGGTCGGGGTTGTGGCAGAACCGATGCAATGCTGGGATCGTAGACTCGGTTTAGCATGGCTAAAAAGGGGAGAGCCAGGGGAGGGCTGGGGAGAAGCCGATTGGATGCTGGTGGGGGCGGAGCCTCATTGAAAAGCTGGAGAGGAGGAGCTAAGCAAGTGGGTGGGGCCAAGGCAGGAGGAGTTAGAAGGCTGTGCTAGGAGGGGTGGGGCCATGGTGGAAGGACACCGGGGGGGAGCCAGGGAGGAAAACCCTAGTTGAGAGGTGGAAGGGAGACAACTGGGTGGTTGTGTGGCGGGCAGAGTGGGACTGAGGACAGGCTGAGTGGGTGAGCAGAGCTGAGTGACGTGGTTGCGGGATAAGATCAGGAATTCCAGCTCTAGGGAAGCGGGGCCAGAGCAGAGCAGCCGGGACTGGAACGCGGGAAGGAGGAGCTGTGGTGGGCCGGGCAAGTAGGTGGTGGCAGGCCCTGTGCTGGGCGAGCTGGCAGGTGAGGCAGGAGAGGGCATTGTGGAGCCTTGCCCTTGTCTTCCATCCTGTTGTACCCCACAGAGGGCTTCAGAGGCTGGGAGGTAGAGCACGGCGGGAATGGCTGGGCCGTGGAAAAGAACTTAACACTGGTGCCGGGGGCTCCTTCCCAGACCTGTTTCGTGACTTCTTTCGAGTGAGTGGCCCTTGATTCCTGGGGCAAGCAAGGGCCTCAAGGAGGGAGGGAAACCCTACCCCACCGTCCTCATCCTCACCCTCATCTACCTTCACCCTCTCCTCGTTCATTTATTCAGTCAGTTAATTAACAAATACAAGATTCAAGGAGAATTAAGAAAAATCAGGACCCTTTTGTTTTTTTAATTTATATTGTGGATGTACAGTGGGAGGGAGACATTGAACACAACAGTAAAATAACAGGAAGACAATAAACAGAGTACCTACCTTCTGCTAGATGCTTTACATAAAACTCAATCCTAGCCATAACCCTGTGACACTTTATAATAGGAAGCTGAGGCATAGAGGGTAACCAACATCTAGTTAATAGTGGAGCTGGGATTTGAATCCAGGTAATCTGCCTCCAGAGTTTCTGATTGTGATAAATCAGAAGACATCAGAACAGTTTGATTGGTTGGTTGATTCTTTTTATCCTCATACTCCATGCCCATTTTCCTTATCCCCCGCCCCCATAGTCAGCCATTCTCATATGGCATTATCCAGCTGTCTAGTAGTTGCCGTATATTAGGGGTGAAATGATACCTCATTGCTGTTCTAATTTGAATTTGCATGTTTCAATTTACTAATAATTAAGCATCTCTTCATGTGCTTGTTACTTTTTGGATTCCCTTTTTTGTAAATTGCCTGTTCATATTTTCTATTAGGCTGATGTCTTATTCTTGTTGATATATAAGAATTCCTTGTGTATTCTAGATGCCGGTCCCTTGTCCTTGTCCATCCTGGACACTGCAAAAATCTCCCGCTTTACCATCTGTATTAACTGTGTCCACGGTTGTTATTTTCATGTGATCAAATTAATCCTTTTTTTGCCTTAGAATTTGTTTTAGAAATTTTGTTTAAAAAAATTCTTTCCTACCCTTAGATCCTAACAATATTTTCTTATATGCTCTTCTAGTAAACTTGTATAATACTTTTACCTTTCACATTTAGATCTTTAATCTACCTTTGAATGTGGTGTTAGGTAGGAATCCAGTTACTCCCCTCTCCATACATTGAGCCAGTTTTCCCAACACCATCTATTAAAGAACTCATTCCTTCCCCATGGAGTGGCTATGTTGCCTCTATCATTTATCAAGTTCCCATGCACACCTAGGTCTGTCCCTGAGGAGGCTGTTCTGTGCCACTGTCAGCTTACCAGTTTTTCTATCAGTACTACATTGTTTCTATTATTATGGCATACGAGTTCAAATAAGGGGAGAAGGGCTGTTTACAAAGATGTAGGCAGACCACAAGGGATACTGCATGACCCCCAGGCTAGGTAAGGAGAGGAAGCAGTTACTGAAACATAAGACAGAGAAGGCTGTGAGGAGAGGGCATTGTGGAGCTGTGCCCTTCTGTTGAGAGACACATCCGTCCCATGGTGATCCTATGGGAGGGAGCCAGGAGGACAAATACCCTGATTTTACTCTCTTCTGTCCCTTCTGTCTCCTGCTGGAGCTTCCCACTGGCTGACCCAGCAGGAAGTAGAGGATGGGGGAAACCAGTCCATATAAACAATACAACCTCAGACCTTGGGCCCCCACATTTTAGAAGGCCCCAGAATTCCCTGCTCCATGTGGGCCTCCATTTGCACTCATGTCCCAGTCCCCACAAATATTAGAGGCAGGCCTGCATTCAGCTCAGCTTCCTGGAGCCAGGGGCAGGGTAAAGAATGGTGGAGGGTATGAGAGGCCAACCGGAATGCCCGGCTCATCATATGACGTACATCTTGTCTGGAGAGAACCCCTGAGGAGCTGCTTTAGGCAGCATTATCAGGGGAGGGCCCCTGGAAGGAGGTGATTTTCAGGCTGTGATTGTGTGTTCCACCGCACACCGCCATCTCCCCCTCACAGATGGTGCTTCAAGCGGCAGCTGGTGGACTTGGTAATGGAGGGGGTGTGGCAGGAGCTGCTGGACAGTGCCCAGATTGAGATCTGTGTGGCTGACTGGTGAGTGAAGAATGGCAACCTGCCCCCAGAACCAGTGTGGTGGCAGCAGTTCTGCCACAGGGGCTCATGTCATGCCCCCCATCAACGCCATGGGCTGGCCACTGTTACTGTGCCCCCTCATAGTGAGGCTGAGAGAGCGGAAGTGACGCTCTCATAGTTGCAGAGCCAGGGAGGACCGGAGCCTTGCTGAGCCCACAGGGTTGTTGAAATGGGGGCCACTGACTGGCTTGGCTTGGTCTGAAACAGGCATCCCCCCTCACCCACTTGACTCCCATCACCTGCAACTCCACATCGAACCTAAGGACTTGTGGATGCCAAGGCCTCAGAAGGGTTTGGAGCACTGAACCCTAAAAACTGAGGCTCAGATGGGGCAGAGTTGGGCTAGGGCACTAGCTAGCTTCAGAGCCTGCAGCCCTGCAGTGAGCCCCCTCCTCTCCAAAGCACGCAGGTTTCCTCCCAGAGCACTCCAGCTCCTCCTCCCTCATGCTCTTGCTTCTCCACAGAAAATCCAATTTCTTCCCTGGAGCTCTGACTCTCTCCCAGAGCTGTGGCCATCCCAGAGCATCCTGATCTCTACTCTCTCAGGCTCCTTCCCAGAAATACCCAGGCTCCTCCTCCCCAGGTTATGTTTTCTCCCCAGAGCACCATACTCCCCCCACATGTACACACCTAACTCAAAACCTCCAGAATCCACCCCAGAAGCACCCAGGCTCCTCCCTCATGCTCTGCTTCCACTCCAGGAACACCCAGGCTCCTCCCACAGGCTCTGCTTCACCCCCAGTAACACTTAGGCTTCTTCCCCCAGAATCTCAGGCTGACACCTCTCCATGAGAGGTGTGGGTGTGTGTGACCCTCGTCAAAGTACCCATCCAGCCCTCAGTCTCCCTCCCCCCAACCCTCAGCCATCCCCCCAACCCAGAGACTGGATGGGTTGTGGGGACAACAAGACTCACACCACATGGCAGGTGGGGCGCCCGAGAGAACTGCGGCTGCATCTACCGGCTCCGGGTCCGCCTTCTGGACATGTACGAAAACGAAGTGGTCAAGTTCTCAGCCTCGCCCAACCCGGTCCTTCAGTGGACTGAGAGAGGCTGCCGACAGGTGGGTCCAGACCACTTTCCAGACCACTCGTGACCTGCTCAAAGGCATACCTAACCTCTTGCCCTGCCCTGCTTCCCTTCCCAGCTCCCATCACAGCAGGGTATTTATAATAACAGCCAGCAATAGTTGAGCTCTTATTACATCCCAGGCCATATTCCAAGAGTTTTCCCTACTGATTCTTTTCATTAGCACAATAGCCTAGTTCAACATATATTTATTGAGCACCTACTATGTGCTGGGCACTACTCTAGGTCCTGGGAATACAGCAGTGAACCAAAATCCTTGCTCTATCCCCATGAAGAGATGAGGAAACTGAGGCATAGGAGGTTACATGACTAGCTCAAAGTCACACTAAAGCTTGCAGGGCCTGATTCAAACCCAGGCTGGCTCACAAACCTATACTGTCATAATCAGTGCACCTCAGTTAGCAAAGTAACCTTTCAGGTGACTTTGTTTCCACTCCTGATGTCCTCCCACCACCTCCTACCCAACACCCAGACTCACTATCCAGAAAGATCCCATTCAAAAGTTAATCAGGTGACAAATCTCCCCACCCCATGGCTACATCTCAAAAGTAAAAGCCCAAGTCCTGTGATGCAACCATAGAAAGGAATGAAGTAAGAATCTATGCTACAGCATGGATGAACCTTGAAACAGTATAGTAAATGAAAGAGGCCAGACACAAAAGGCCACATATTGTATGACTGCATTTATATAAAATGTCCAAAATAAGCAAAGCCAGAGACAGAAAGCAGATAGATTAATGGTTGACAGGGACTAGGGGGGAGGGAGGAATTAGAAGTAATGGCTATTGGATATGAGGTTTTCTTTCCCTGGGGTGATGGAAATGTTCCAGAATTAGATAGTGGTGACGGTTGCATAACATTGCAAATATACTAAAAGCCATTGAATTGCACAGTTTAAAATGGTGCATTTTATATTAGGTGAATTTTAGCTCAATAAAAAATTATAAAAGATAAAAATGCTGGAAGCTGGGAGCATTCAAGACCTTGCACCCCAGGATATGTCATCAGTTGGCTCAAATAAACTCTTATAACGATTTAAAAAAGAAAAGCAGAAGCCAATGTCCCTCCTTGGCCTCAAGGCCCCACACCACCTGCCGATGAACTCCCTGGCCCCTCTCTGCTTCTCCCCTCCCTCTGCTCCAGGCACAGTACCTCAGTGCCTTGGCGCTGAGTGCTCCTGTCTTGAACACTTGTTTTCAGATCCCCACGTGGCTCCCTTCCCTCCTCCAGGTCTGTGCTCATATGTCACCTCAGTCTTACTTACTCACTTTACAACCTGGCCCTCCTGCAGAATTCCCTCTGCCCCTAGCTCCCATCTGTCTTCAGTGTCTGGATCCCCTGCTAGAGGGTCAGCTCCACCAAGGTAGGAGCTTTTTTTTTTTTTTTTTAAGAGGTGAAACAAAGAGCTAGTTTATTGAAGAGAAAGTACACTCCAAAGAGGTAGGAGCGGGCTCGAGCAGGAAAATGGCTCAAGAGCAGGACAGGGTCTTTGTGCTGCTTTTTTCACTGCTGTATTCCCAGTGCCTAAGCAGGGCCTGGCACCCACTTGGTGTTGGGGCGTATCTATCTGGAAGGGGAAGGAAGGGGAGCCCCCAGGTCCTCATCCTCTTGCTCTTCTTCCCCACGCAGGTCTCCCACGTCTTCACCAACTTTGGCAAGGGCATCCGCTACGTGTCTTTTGAGCAGTATGGGAGAGACACGCGCTCCTGGGTGGGGCACTATGGCGCCCTTGTGACTCACTCCAGCGTGAGAGTCAGGATTTGCCTCTCCTAGACCACCAGCCTGATCAGGACTTCCAGGATCTACTGCCACCTGCCAGACATCATTGCCAACCGAGGGTGGCTTTGCAGCTGGGGATACCACGTGGCCTGGTCCCAGCCAGCCTCCAGTGAATCCCACTTGCTGCTGCTTCAGCATAATGGACCAGATGCTATTTGAGAAACGAGGGATCCAACCAGGATTCCCCAGCTTCATGGGTCAGGGGAAGTTCAAGGAATAACAGACTTTTATTTTGCCTGCAAATTGGTTTCTCTTATGAATGGATGTCAGCTGGTAGACTGAATCAAAAAACAAAAGCCAAACCAGGGTTTCTAAAGGGGGGATGGGGGATGGGGGAGGAAGCTGCCAATAACCTGGGACAGGGACTCCTATTGGCATGTTTCCGGGGTTTTCTGGGGTAAGCTGATTGCTAGCGGGGGGCGAGGGGGGGCAGAGCAAGTCAGGGCAGCCTGTCCTGGAGGGGACCATCAGGGGAATTGAAGGGAACCCTGTTATTTTGGGGAGTCTCTGAGATTCAGCTGTGGGGCCCATGCAACCTTCTCCAACACTGCCCATCATCACCTCCCCTTGGGGCCAGACTGGCACTGTTTCTTCCAGAATTCCTGAGGCCCTGCTAACCCCCAAACTGTGTCCTCCACCCCCACCTCCTGCCCCTACAGGTGAGACCCTCCTTTTCTCCACTGAGCCCACCTGCATACAAACTCCAGAGCAAGGCCTGTCCGGGACAAAAGCGTTCCTGTCCTGACTCCAGCTGGGCACAGCCACCAAACTAGCTCAATAAAATCGGTGCTCTGTGTGATGGGGGAGATTTGTCTGTCATCGATGCACCCCTAGGCACCCCCACCGCACCACTCTGATTCTAAAAGACCTTGTGGGATGTTCTCAGTTAGGAGGACTTCAGGAGGCGTGCTGAGCTCCGAGCTGGAAACGGAAGCGGGCTGCAATGCCAGGCAGCACCGAGCAGCTCCCATGCCGGTTCTCAGCGTTCTCCCAACAGCTCTCTGGCACCGTTATGGATGCCATTTAGTCTAGGAGGTGTCGAGTGGACAATAACATCGAGTACTTAGTCCATGTCCAAAAGGATTTATTCGGAAAATAAAAAAGAGAAAAAGAAGAGCTCCCTGGTGGTGTAGTGGCTTAAGGCTTCAGCACTGGCGCCGTCAATGCTGCAGCCTGGGTTCGATTCCCGGCCAGGGAGCTACCCACATACCAAAATAATAATAATAATAATAATAATAAATAAAGAAAAAGAAAAAGGTGCCAACAGCCTCAGAGCGCGAGGACTTGACAGCCCACTTGCACCTTCTGGCTATATACCAAGATGGGGAATGTTTAAATTAAAAAAATGTATTACAATAAAATACATTGTTATTAATCCCCTTCAAAGTATTCCCCATCGTTTCGAACACACTTATCCCACATTCTTGACACTTTCTGAAGAAGTTCTGTAAGTCCTCTTTCATGAGAGTCTGAGAAACAGGCAGAGTTTCATCCCCCATCATGACAATGCTGTGTCACACATCACGTCTGGTACGGCAGTTTCTGTCAAATAAAAACATTACAGTGTGTCCCCATCCACCTTATTCACCGGATCTGACACCAGGCGACATCTGGCTCTTCCCCAAAGTCAAAGTGACCATCAAAGGTAAACATTTTGAATCAATTCAGGACATCGAGGCAGCCATGACAGTGCAACTAAAGACATTTATAAAGAGGACTTCAGAAAGTGGCAAGAGTGATGGGATACGTGTGTTCGAAATGAGGAGTATTTTGTCGGGGATTAATGGTAATGTGTCTTCTACTGTAATAAACTTTTTTAATTGAAACATTCACCATATTTTTTATCACACTCCATATACGTGTGTGTGTGTGTGTGTGTGTGTGTGTGTGTGTGTATACACACATATACACACATGTACCTATATACACACGAGGGCTCTCCAGAAAGTATCCAGCCATGTAATATGAAAATTAGAGGCATTTTATGAATGGATTTTTTTCCAGCCTACACACACACACACACACACACACACACACACACACAGCCAAAAAATGTATACACATTTTTTATGATTCAATATTTTTTATTTAGACTTATTTTTAAATTGTTTAGTAAAAATTGATTAGTAAAATCAATTAGTAAAAATTGATTAGTAAAAATTACATAGGTCCCAGGTGTACAATTCTACATCTTCTATGTGTTATGTGTTCATCACCCAGAGCCAGTTCTCTTTCCCTCACCTTCTATTTGTGTCCCTGCCCCTTCTCCCCACCCACCTCCCCCTTTACCCTCAGGTAACTACTAAATTATTGACTGTGTCCATGAGATTTGCTTCTGATACTGGGGTGACAGAGGTCTGTGGAGGAGGGCATTTGCAGCTGTTTTCTTCCTGTGGCTCCGGGGGTTGAGCAGGGAGTTTGGGCATGATTGCACCTTTCTGTTCTGAGCTTTGGGGGTCCTATTTGATGGTCCTTTCAGATCATCCTGGTTGTGGGATGAGAAATGTGGCCTGGAGCATTCACACGGCAGCTCCTCACCGCCCAGCTGCTCCCTCTCCTCTGGGAACCAGAGTGAAATCCGGACACTACGGTTTGCAGATCGGTCTGCACCTCCTGGGGCCAAAGTGATGTCCGTACAGATCTCACACCCTGCCAGTGGGCCTCCTTTCCTCTGTCCCACGGACCAAGTGAGGTCCGGAGCGCTCTCCCACCACCTTCTTCCTCCTTCTCCCCACACCAGTAAGAGTTCCAAGCAGGGACCCATGTGGCCGAGTCCCCATTCTTCCCTTTACTGCTTGTTTAACTCCCTGACCACCTGTAGGTACCTTAGTGTGACGTGTGGGTTTCTTAGCTGTGATTGTGCATTGTGTAGAGGGTACTTGGTTGAGGTATAGGTGTTCTATTAGTTGTAATCTCCAGAGCGTTTTTTGGAGGTCCCTCTCACATCACCATTTTGTTATGTCTCTAATGTATACACATTTTAAGAAAAGAACAAGACTGTATTAAAATTTTAACACTCATTATATACCGATAACAAAAGATGAACACAAGTCACATTTGACTTCTACAAGAGGTGTTCAAATACCATCGGTATTTATGTAATACATAGATAACATCTCTTAAATGTGTGACAGTTCCTTGCCATCTCAGTACACACACACACACACACACACACACACACACACAGGGGGCTACCTCTATTTTTCATATTACATGGCTGGATACTTTCCAGACAGCACACACACACACTCCAGAAAAAAATCCAGCCATTGTCAATATAATGAGAATGGTTACATGGCTGGATACTTTCTGGGCAGAGCTCGTATATATACAGGGTGTCCACGAAGTATCCAGACATGTAATATGACAAAGTTATATTGACAATGGCTGAATTTTTTCTGGGCAGCCCTCCTATGGTGAGGAGGCAGGAAGTTAGAACCCTAGAGTTTTATAAAAAGGAATTCAGGACCAGAGTTCAAGGAGCCCAGCTCTGCCCAGACCTCCCAGCCTGATCAGTTTCCTTAAAGTCCTAGTTCATCTTTATCAAAGGAAAACAGGCTCAGATTTTAATGACCTGCACAAGGCCACTTGGCCAGTAATAGGGAAGGCAGGACTTGTACAAGTCAGGCTCCAGAGCCCAAGGGTATAAGCACCGTGCGTGCGCGTGCGTACACACACGTACACACACACACACACACACACACACACACACACACACGGGCCAAGCAGGTGATCAGGTGAACCCAGTATTATTCTCTAGACTATTTTCCAAGGCCCAGAGCGGGGAAGAAATAAGGCCAAAACCACAGAACACTCGAGAGGTGAAGGCGGGATTTGAATGCAGGTGCATGTGAGTCTGAGAATAAAGAAGAGCAGCTCCCACATAGGCAGCAGCACATCCCATTCAATCCTTTCACAGCCCCTTCATCACCACCATTACAATTACTGCCATTTTTCAGGAAGCTTAAGGCAGGGCTTTTCTCTTCCAGGCCCCTCAGTCCACAGGAAGGGGGACTGGGTTTCAATACTGCTACCCAACTCCAAAGCTTAAAACAGAGTAGCCACTCCTTGTGCTTTGCAGAATGTCTAATTTAATCTTCACCAAACCCAATAAAGGGGATGCTGTGAGTGAAGGAGGAAACTGAGAGGCTCAGAAGGGATGTCAGTAGCCACAACCACTCAGAGGCTGAATACCAGGCAAGGTGTACACATCACAACCACAGGGTCTGTGTATTTATTACAAGCCCTTCCCATCAGATGGCAGTACAATGTATTGTCCCAGAAGAAGCCCCCTGCACCAACACTCTATACATGCACACCAAGGTGGGTGGCAGACGGGCGATTTTTCTAATTCATACCCAGGACCCCTATGGGCCATTGGTGGTCCTGATGGAAGAGGCAGAGTCAGGATTTCAACCAGGACCAGTGACTTCTAGAGCTGGCTTAGCTTCCCAAGGATACTGCAGGAACCCCAGCACATGGGAAAGCTGTGCCCCTGACGGTCACTTCTTCTTCTGAACATGGCCACAGTCGTACTTGCCACGTACAACCTTGAGCTTGACACCGGGCAGGTCCTGGGTGCGGCCGCCTTGCACAAGCACAATATGGTGCTCCTGCAGGCTGTGGCCCTCTCCGGGGATAAAGCAGACAGCCTCTCGGCCTGTGCTTAACCGTACACGGCAGCACTTTCGGTTGGCTGAGTTGGGCTTCTTGGGTTTGCGGATGAACGTGCGCAGAACCACACCCTTCAGCTGTGGCCGGCCTTCCGTGGGACCCAGAGTTGGAGGAGGCCTTTTCGGGAGCCCCCGCCGGTGCATCTGGTTCAGGGTAGCCATCGGGCGGGTGGCCAAGGCTATGCCTGGAGAGACACAACGGGAAAGATGGAGGGGGTTATTATCCCAATAAACAGACAGCAGTAATAGTGATTCAATTCTGCTGTTCTAGGCACTGTTCCAAGCACTTTACAATGATACATTTGTTTACTCAGACAACAGTAATAACAACTAACATTTATTGAACCACCACCACATGTCAGGTTCTATTTTAAGCATTCTACATAAATTATGTAAAATGCTTACAGGATGCAAGGACTGTGTCATTCTAATGCTGTTTAAACAGAATAAAAGCAGGCAGAAAATAAAAGGCTCACACTGTGTAGCATACTATTCTATGCCTCTTACCTACATTAACTCATGCCATCCCCACAGCAACCCTGTGGAGTATTCCAGGCAGGTATCACTCCTCCTTCCGTCATACCCACGTCCAACCCCCATGAGCAGATCCTGTCAGCTGAACTTTCAAATAGACCCATTCTCCCTCCTCCACCGCACCCACTTCAGTCTTATCATCCACCCTCTTCTCCTGTGTCCTTTTCATCCTCCTCATTCCTACTGTCTGCTCCAACATGCAGCCAGAGGGACCCTATGGGCACCTGAGTCAGATCACATCCCTCCCCTGCTCAGAGCCCTCCTGTGGTACTACCCTACTCAGAATAAAAGCCAAGGTTTTATCCCATGCAATCTGTCCCCATTACTTCCCTGACCTTATCTCCCCACTCCCCTCCTTGCTCACCCTGCTGCAGCCTGTGTCCCCAAATGCACCAACAGAAAGGAGACCAGTGTGGCTGCACTGTAGTAAAAGGAAAGGCAGGTGCGGGCGGGGGGGGGGGGGTGCAGCGCGGGGAGGAGTATTTCCAAGACAGACCTACCGGATTTGCTCATGGGTAGAATTTTGCTCATGGGTAGAATGTAGGATATAAGAAAACTCAAAGATAACTGGACTCACTTCAAAAAACATTCATTGAGCACCTACTATGTCTTGGCCCCCATGAATAGAGACACAGTGACTGAGCCATGTCCTTTTAAAGCTCCTAGTCCAGGGCTTTGAGGTCCACCCTTTCTATCACTAGCACGGATGACTTTTTACACCCAAACTTCACACTCTCCTCCTTATGTCTCAAGTTACAGCAGAATCCTCTGTAACTTGAGGGGACGAGACACTTCTAGAAGTCTCTTCCTAGTGGTGTGCCCTTGAGCAAGACTTCACCTCTCAGTGTCTTCCCTAATCACGTCTCATTCCTGAGCACCGTGTATGTGAGAGGCTACCCTGAGACCTGCCTATCAAGCTACCCAGATTCCCCAGGCAGGGCACAGGTTTGCCTTGCGCAGTCTCTTGATCCTTGGTGAGTGGCAAACAGAAGGTGCTTAATAGTTGTGTAGAGTGAATAAGTGAATAAAATACCTCACAAAGAGCATGGCCCATAAGAAGCATTTATGTTTGTTAAAGGAATAAGCTCACAAATAAAGCGTCCCTCTCACTAACTGGCACATACGAGGCTCTTGAAAAGTATTATCTGCTGAATGAATAACTTAAACGCCTTGCTTGGATGTCACACCTGCAGGAAGTATTTAGTAAGTACAGTATATGCTGAAGAAATAATTGACCCAAACTCCTGGTACTCACTTGACACATAGCATCCCTCAATGCAACTACTTCTCACATCTTGTTTTTGTAGCCCGAGCTCCGACAAAACCCTGATTCTCTTAGGGCTGCAGCAGTGCCACACAAGTCCCAGAAGGAATAGCCTTCATCCAACCTCGTCTCTGCATCCCAAGCCCCCCCACTTACCATAACTTAGGGATGTGTTAAGGCCACGGAGAAGACCGGACCAGGACATCCCGCCGCCTGCAGCGTCCCTATGTTAGGGAATAAGAGACTCAGAAAGGCGGAGGGCAGTGGCCGTAGTCGAGAGGGTACAAATTCTCCCTTCCCGCTCTCGGACACTTCTGGTTAAATATAAGGACTTTCTTCTGACGCCTCACTCTAAGTAGGCTCTCTGGGACTCAACCGCCTCCTCCCGCATAATGGAGGAAAGGGGAAACTGAGAAGAAGATCAGGGAAGGTTGGAGGACCCCAGGACTCCAATGACCTCACCGACCCTAGCAGGGTCCGCAAACACGCTGAATCCGGGCTCTAACCACTTCCTGGGGTTATCCCGGCAGGGATTGGCTGGTTCTGCCTCTTACGTACACCAAAAGGGA
>PVJL010008615.1:0-65103 GCA_004026885.1 Lyroderma lyra
TGACTCTCTACCAGTTAACTTGAAGGTCAGAGTAACTGAGAGGGAGTCAGTTCCTCAAGGCAATTCTTCCAAGTACTCAGATAGTCTTCTTTCTTTAGAGTCTCCCAAGGAACTGGCCATATCAGGCACATTCCTCAGATGCAGAAGTAAAACAAGTTTTACTTCCCTAAAGCCAGCCTGCATGGCTCCCAACAAAAAACAAACGAAGACTATCGGGAGGTTCAACGGCCAGAAACCGGAACAGGCAAGCAGACACCTGTTTTCTCTTCCAGATTTATCAGCGAACTTGCTGGCCATGACCTCCGTTAGCTCCTTAACTCTGTGTCTCACTCTTTCCTCTCAGTCACTCACCCAATTCTGGTAAGGATTACTGAAAAGTACAAAACATGGCACACAGTGGGTACCTAGAGAAGCTCATTAAACTAAAATGAAAGGTCGTAACAGCAGTTTTAAGTAGAAGGAGGAAGATTCATTTAGCATCTTCCTCCTCCTGCTAAGTTTCATCTAGAAAGCAGAAAGTGGGGTGATTGGAAGAAAGAAGAGGACAGAAAGGGAAAACCAATGCCCTCAAGACATAGGAGCCCCTCTACCCCAGCTGGCCAAAGGGAACACACAGGCGCAGCACAGTGGTAGGATCGGTTCCGGGGTTGGGACGCTTGCTCTAACGATGGAGTGAAAGAGAACAAATAGGGAGTTTCTACAGAATTCTGGCTAAGAGATAATATTCACCCAAATCAAGGAGGTAAAAAGGGCCTGGAGAGGAAGGAGAAAGCTTCTGTAGATACAGAATCTATAGGAATTTTTTAGTCATGTATGTGTGAGAGGGAAAATAAATAAGCCTAAAACGAAGTCTAAAATAATTGCTAAGCATTAGGAATAAAAGCAGCAAGGTTCCTATGAAAAGACAACAATGTTCATCATTGTCACTCTCTCTCCTTCACATGGGTACGAACCTGTCATTGAGTCGGGGCAAAAAGGGAGCCAACTGGGGATGTGGGAACAGGTAAGGCGAATGGGGGAGCAGCTAAGGCTGGGTCCCAGGATCTCCTGCTCCCATGAACCCTGAACTCTGGGACTAACAGCATCACTTGGGAAGTTGTGGAATCAGGCTTGGGCCTCAGCAATCTGTGCCTCAGTGAGCCCTCCTGGTGATTACCGTGCACATCCTAATTTGAGCATGATTGCATTTTGGTTCTGAAAATATATTCATTCATAAAACCTCTGGGCAGTCAGGCAAAACTGATGTATAACCAGGAGTCTGTGAAATGGGCCAGGAGTCAAGCTGAAGAACAGTTGGCCAGACATGCAAGAACACGATGAGGAAAAGGCTTTTAACTTCCTCTTCCACCTGAAGATGCCAAGTGAAACCTTCCAAATTCTCAAGAGAAAGAAGAGTCCTCTGATTTACATTCTGTTTGCCTTTGAGTCTTGCTCAAAACAAAACATTTCCAAAAGAAAAAAACTAGAGGCAAGGGGGAAATGCAAGGTTCATCTCACTTAGTGTTGCCCGTGGGAGGGTCAGCCACTGCTTCCTCAGCTCGAATTTTCAGTTACCATCCCCACAATTTGCTCAAAGCTCTCCCCCAGCCTCCTAAGGCAGGGGTGTGGATGGAAGCGGGCGGATGTAAGGACCCCCTCACCCTTTCCATCAGACTTAGTCAATCAGGCAAGGGTTCTAGTGACACCTATTGAGACATTCACAGTTCTTTGATCACGGCAGCAAGAAGATGGGGGGAGACCGGCAGTGAGGCCTGGGCGGCTGGTTCCACACCACCTGCGGGGGGGCCTCTGGAGAAGTTCCACAGTGCACTTCCACCTCTGAGCCTCAGCAACCTCACCTACAAAGTGAAAGAGTTGAGCTCAATGGTGCACCCCATTTTTAATTTTTACATATTCTTTTATGCCCCAGAATTCTTGGCCTTACGGTTGATATCAATTTAGTTCTTGAGGTGAGAGTGCTACTGACCCAAACCTGTTATTTGAGGAATTTATAAGATTTTCAGAATTGTGTTGACTCTAGAGCAAGATAAAACCACATCAACTCACATCCTCCGAAAGGGTTCTGTGAACATTTTTATCTTTGTATACCTGGAACTAACATATTTTTGCAGGAGGAGGAGTGTTAAACTTCCAGAAAGATTGGAAGTATGCCACAGAAGGCAGGTTCGCCACCTGAGAAATGGTTCTGGAGGCAAGTTTTGCAATCTTTCAAATGTCTTTGAGACACAGAGAAAAGACATCTTCCCGAAGAAACACCTCAGTGCCATCATTCTTTAGCACCTTACCTTCATCTTCAAACTAAGGCATTGACTAAATTAAGGGTATTTTTTCCAATTTTTTTCCTTTTTATATAGTCATAGCCCAGAGATTCCACAGCTGTGTTTTCCTTCCACACAAAATTTGTTCCTTGACTTTTACTGTTTCCTCCATTCTTTCCTTTTCCATTTGAGAAGACATGTTTTGAGCAAGACTTAAAGGCAAACAGAAAATGAGTCAGAGGCATCATTTTTTTTTTCTTGAGCATTTGGAAGGTTTCACTTGGCAATTTCAGGTGGGGGAGAAAGGTGAGCTTTGTCCTCATTACTTCTTAAATGTCCAGCCAACTGTACTTCAACTTGAGTCCTGACCCATTTCAAAAGATTATAAATCCGTTTTGTCCAACTGCCCAGAGGTTTTGTGAATGGGTCCCTGCTCAAAACCAAACATAATAACAAAAGTAAAAAAATCAGAACTTCCTGGAAAAAAAAGACTCTAAGCTGTTTTCTTGATTTCCAACAACTGAGGTACCCTTTTATCACAACTTGAACCAAAATATTAATTCCTGAACTTAAATGCACTTCCTTGTTTACTCCCTTACACAAATGCTTGTGTAATGTTGCCTTGCACATAATCCTTCTCTGCAACTTTTATAGTAACTGAAAGCAATTTCCAGATTTATTTTGAAAATCAAATGGTTCCTCACAATATTTCTATGAAGTGTTTTTGGAGAGAGGTTGGAATAATTATTCTTAAAATAAAAAGTACAGGCAAAGAAAGATGAGGTGATAGATGAAGACTACGGAATAAATCACTGTGCTATATTAGAATGTAGTTTAATCATTCAGTAAATAATTAATTTACTTCTTCATGTACTAGAATATATTTCTTGTGTTTTTTCTTTTGCCCATGTGCCTTAAAAAAAACAAAAAAACAACCAATAAAATTTATTGTCTCACAGTTCTTAAAACTAACTTCTGGAAGTATTCGGACAACCTTTGGCATTTCTTGATTTATAGAAGCGTCACCCTGATCGCTGCCTTGATATTCTGAATTCTCCCTGTATAAATCTCTGCAAATTTCTCATTTTTAAATAAGAACACCAGTCATATTAGAATAGGGCCCACTCTAATGACCTCATTTTACCTTGTTTACCGCTGTAAAGATCCTATTTCTCAGGAAGATCACACTCGGAGGTACCATGGTCAGGACTTCTACATAAGAATTTGGGGGTTACGGAGCAATGTCAAAATTTAACCCAAACACCGTGTAATATAATAATAGTAAAAGCATGTGTTCATTTATTATTAATTTAAAAGTACTTAATGAGTACCCAGTACATCCAAGCTACTATGCTCATGTACCTTTCACAGGAATCATCTCACCTGAATGTTTTCCTGATTCTTTCCAGCACACATCGCAGACTTACACCATCACACTACCAGGAGCAAACCTTCTACTCGGAATCTAAAAGCAGAGAAGAGAGAAGAGCTAAGGAAAGTAGGAAAAAAACAGTCCAAAAGGGCACACTAGACTTTTTTTTTATTTTTCAGCTGTAATAGAGAAAAATGAAAGGTTTCCCAAATGAACCAACATTTTCCTCTGCATCCACTTAAGCAATGACTCTTACACAAGACCTTCTGTGGAATTTCTTTTTATGTAACTCCTGATTCAGAATATCCTTGGCCTCCAAAGACTGGGTAACTTCAGAAGATCAAGACCTTATTAACACCAAAATATCCATTTTTACAGACGGTGCAATGCTCTCCTTTTGAAAGTAAGAAGATAAAAGATTACTAGAGCTAGAAAAGACTCTAGAGATAATCTGCTTCAGGAGGCAAGTAGGTTCCCTTTCTGTTTTAAAGCAGGTTTTTTATCATTTAGATATGGTAAGGCCAACACATCAGGAAATGACTGCTATCGAAAAAATAGTTTGTAATATTCACAGTTTCCCAGGAGAAGGGGTCATGCGGTACCATGGGGGAGGGAAGCACATGTGGAGAGCACCAAGGTGGGGTAGGGGCCAAGGGGAGAAGGGATAACTGTGGGTAAGCAATGCAGGAAGGAACAGGCAAGTTGGGGTAAGCAGTTTAGGTTTGACTAGTTTGAAGAATTTCAACAGAGTCTGGGACGGAGGCGCTATTCCTAGTTCTCTTGTACCTGGTACCTGGCCCCTGGGGTGATTAGGGCAGGTGGAGAGGGGCTCAGAGGATGAGACCCTGATAAGGAAGATGGTTGTGGTATAGACTCTAAATTGGTTGGCTTGCCTTGGAAATTGTGCACCTGAGCAAGTTGTGTCCTATTTCTAGGAACTCTAGGAACTGACTGACCTTGAAAGGAGCAGTCCCTCTAGGGTCAGCAAGGCCCCAGATATCAAAGGGTCAGACACAGAAAATAAAAGACATAGTATACATGCACTGTTTCTGTTAGGTTGGTGAAGACTTCCTAGATATTGATAAGGATCACATACGGGGTTCAGTAAAAAAGAGTTATCTTTGATATTTAGCATTTGGGGTGTGATGTGACCATGTATTGATCGTAACTCGTTTAATCCAAATCTTTTTTCTGTAGATGATGAGAATGGGATTCAGAGAGGTAGGCTGACTTACTCAAAACCACACTGCTAGTTTGTCACAAGCCTGGAAACACAACCCAGATCTCTTGACCCCCAAGGTAATGTTCCCTGCTAAGAATGCTGGCTACAAACTACCCACAGGACAGAGGTATTGGGTGTAGACAACAGCATGATTTTAGCCCAGGGCCCCACAACATTCCCAGCCTCACCCATAGTTTTTGGAGGAAGACATCTCTTATTCTGGGATCTATCATTGTTTAATTATTCCTATGTAGTCTGCTACAAATTGCTCCACAGGCTGACATCCTTATGGGTCTGTTCATTTTCATAACCATCATACAGGCTTTCCTTTGTTGATGAACTTCCTAGCCTGGTCCGGAGGCTCTCCAACCCCTCCAGAGTAGGTTTTTCTCCCAGGAAACCTGGACCATGAGCAGAGTGCTGGAGAGCTCAACCTTCTCCCCTAATTGGTTACTGGTCCTTCTGTCAGACTTCCTTCTGATGTTCAGCTATTGACGAGAGTTTTTCCCCTTGAACTGCTCTGCCCTGACTGTAGCACATTAGTCTCCTTCACAGTCAAGGTGATCCTAAAATAAATATTTTGTGACCTCTAGAGGTTAAATATTTCTCAGTCCTTCAGAATATCACTCAATGTCCTCAGCTGTAGGAAGGGCAGGATTATAAATATTCAACACCATTCATTTATTGTTTATCTAGCAAGCATGCATGTGCTATATATGTAAGGCACTTCTCTAAATATTCTGAGAATTGTAAAAATGGGTAAGAAATAGTTCTTAATATTAAAATAATAATCTAAAGAGAGAAATCAAATAAACAGTGGCAGAACTAGAAGTACCTGACAAGGACTGGCTAGCTGGTAAGCCATCCCATTTTCTTTTCTTTTTTGGTACAGTGTTAGATCAAATTTCTCACCCTCTCATGCAGTTATTTGTGGCCAAATTACAGAGTTCTAATCAGAACAATGGTGAGCCAAAATGATATGTACCCCTTCTGGGTTTGGCCTGTAAAACCCACTTTAAAAACTAAAAAGCCCTTCATTGATCTTTCCTTTTCTTTTGGCTTGATACAGATGAACATAGTAATGATGGGAGCTATATCTTAAAGCTGGTAAGATCATGGGTCCCTGAATCACCACAAGGAAGAGAGCAGTACACCAATCAAGAATACATATTGGACTTCTCATGAGTGAGAAATAAGCTTCTATTGGATTTAAGGCTTTATAGATTTTGGAAATGTTTGTTATAGCAGACAGCATTACCAAGACTAGAATCCAAGTCGCTTGATTCCTAAATTTCTTTCTCTTCAAACCACTAATTCACATGGAATTATTTGATAATGCCAAAATTTTAACCCTAATAAATATATAAACTACATTCTAACTCATCTAAGAGAATTAGTAAGTCAGTATTAAGAAGGGACACCTGCCAAGTAGGTAGGTCTTTGACAAACAATGGGGAAGAATGACTTCGTTGAACAAACCCAGTGTCTAGTTTATAACACAGGTTAGTGCTTGAGGCACCGATCTGCCATTTCTGGATTCCAAAGTTGGGCAGAGTATTCTGAAAATTATAGCAGAATTTTCTTAGTCATGCTACAGGCTCACATCTCCCAAGGCTCATTGTGTCTACCTCTTGAATTCTCAAATGAAATTGCCAAGTAATAGTGATTCCGTGGTAGACACATAGGTGACCCTAACTTCCTCCTCAGTCCAATTCATGGACACCAAGATAGCATCCACAAATGGCAGACAAGAAACAAAGGCAAACTCTGAAGTAGATATAATTTTTAAAAAAATATATTAAAATTTTCCTCTTAGAAACCCTCTCTATTCTCCTCACATCTATTTTCTGGAGTCTCAGTACATGCATCCTCCTAGATAGATGCCCAGGGTCCCAAAGTTCAGGGCTTTTCACTAGCCTTGCCTTTTCTATTTACCTATTTTAAAAAAAAACTACCCAAAGTATGAGCTAGAAAAACTAAGGTAGGTGTGAAGGTTTCTAGTAAGCTACAAATGTTGCCTACTAGAAACTAAGACATTGCCTGGAAGGAAACCTATAGTCCAAGCTTGTCCAACTTGTGGCCTGTGAGCTGCAAGCAGTCAGGACCGCTTTGAATGCAGCCCAACTCAAATTTGTAAACTTTCTTAAAACATTATGAAAATGTTTTTAAAAGCTCATCAAATATTATTATTTTGGTGTTAGTGTATTTTATGTGTGGACCAAGACAATTCTTCTTCTTCCAATGTGACTCAGGGAAGCCAAAAGTTTGGACACTCCTGCTTGAGTCCATTAGGTTATTTCTGTCTACAGTTAGCTGGACAATATCTTAGGTCCAAGAGTAGATGTGCTTCAGAGAATTGGACTAGGAATAGGAGAGTACAGAGCTCTAGGTAACAATGTTTCTGGCTGTCTGTGGTAGGTTGCAGGGAGAAGAGCTGTGACGGGTTCCTCCAGAGAAGAAAATCTTGCAAAAGAGAAGAGAGAAAGTGTTAGAGCAACTGTTCTGCTTAAGAACAGTCCTGACTTTATGACATCTTTTCCCCAAGAAAACATGCGTAAGCAAAAACTGTAAACTGCACGCCCCCAAGAGAATTGGGCGGATAATATACTTTGCAAAATGTCAAAGTTCACTCTTCTGTTGTAGTAGTCAGCATTCATAGTTAGGAATGCCCTGGGTGAGTTAGATGCCTGACTGAAGAAACAGCATCCTGCGTTTTATAAATATTTTGAAGGATGGAAATAATGGCTAATGTCATTTTCTTATTTTTACAGGATACTTGATTCTGTTGAAGACTAGCTTATGAATTTAGGCTTGTTCTGATTTCTAAGTGACCTTTGGATGAGTCTGCCGTTGTTCCTGGAATTTATACCACAGGGATTCCCTTTCTGCCCTCCTTAGTTAATTACTCAACATATCACACATAAATGTGATGGGAAGGCAGACAAACATTTAAATTACTTTCAAAAGGAAGCTTATGCTGGAAAATATTTGAGCTACATCCATCTTGTGGGTTTCTTTTGTTTAATTCAAGCATTCTTTCATAATTTAGTCTTCCTGATAAATTATTACTCAAAGGCATTTAAGCTTATTGTTCTCTCTTCAGAGTACTGGTGGTAACCCAACACTTATTCAAACGTTGTCTCTGACTTCAAGGTTTGGGAACCCCACCAAATTATTTAACGAAATGCTTCATGTGAAAGGTCAGCCCTAAGATCCCAGTTCCTGAGACGGGAACGTTCTCTGTCCTGCTAATTCGCCGGGCTCTCAGTTCTAGTATGGTAATTCTGTGTCCTTTCGTCCATGGGACATTTCAGAGATGAGAAATGAAGAGAAGAAGCTGCTTCTAGAAGCTATGGATGTTTGTCCCCTTGGTGACCTGAATGACAAATGTGGGTAAGACAGGGAATGTGAAAGTGATCTGCCTCCCAGAATATCAGCAGATGTGCTTCTGGATGCATGGTCTGTATTGCACCAAGAACACATGGAAGTTATTTTCCACAAAGGCGGAGCTCTGCCTCAAACCTGACATCGGATCAGTTCCATACTGGGTAATTATCAGGGGATTTTTTTTTCCTTCAATACCACTTTTTTGCTCAAAAATATCCCATGCTGTCCTAGTGCAATCTCCTCTGAATGTTTGCATCCTTCCAAAATTCATGTGTTGAGTCCTAATCCCCATGCTGATAGTATTAGGAGATAGGGCCTTTGTGAGATGACGAAATCTTGAAGTAAGAGCCTTCATGAATGGGATTAGTGCCCTTGTAATAGAGGCCTGAGGAACTTCCTTGTCTTCTTCCATCAAGTGAGAACACAGCGGGGAGTCACAGGCTATGAACCAGGAAGTGGTTCATAGAACCACTAGAATGTGACCACATTGGCACCCTGATCTTGTACCTCCCAGCCTCTAGAACTATAAGAAATTAATTTGTTTTTCTTTCTTTTTTAAAAAATGGGGAAACAAAAAATTAGTTTATTGAGGAGAAAGTACACTCCAAAGGGGTAGGAGTGGGATCGAGCAAAGAAAGTGGCTCAGGAGCCCCGATGAACAAGGCTTTGGGGCTTTTATTCTCTTCTAAGTCTTCAGGAGAGACATCTCTAGGCGTGGGGCCTCTTGATTGACAAGTGGCCTATTACATACCACCTTCTGACTGCGCAGGCCCTTTCCCAGAGTTCAGTCTGTTGTAATGATATTAATGACTTCCGGGCATATGTATGACATTACAATGATGGTATAATGAGGTTCAGGTGAAATGAAGGTCGGTGTAACTCTCACTGCGCAGGCGTTAGGAACTGGCCCAAACTGGTGGGCTTCCTGTGCCCTCTGACTTCCTTGTATTTGCCTGGAACTCCCTCCTGCAGCTGCCTACCCTGGGGCAGGGATTACTAGTGACAGGGTGGTGTCAGGCGGTGACTATTCCAGCAGGGCGAGTCTCTAGGAAGGGTCCCGAGATCCCCCTATTCTATCTGCCTTCCTCACATTTTCTTGGGAGATGTGATCCCCACAAATCTCCATGGGAAGCTGAGGGGCTGGAAGTCTCATCTTCTGTATCTGCTTCGTGCTGAGGATGGTCATTGTCCCTACCTATTGGGGATCCACAGAGCTCTCACCCTATCTGATCTAAAGGGGAAGGGGTCCCGAGATCCGCCATGCTGACTCCTTTGGTTGAGATGGGCTGGCAGCCTTGTTGGGGCACCGCCAGTATCCTGATGGTCCCTAGATGAGGAGAAATTAATTCAGTCAGTACTTTAAAGGCATTGATCAGAGAAATAGGTTTTAAAGCCCTTGTCACTGGGTGGTTTCAGGATAGAAAGTCTGTTGCTCGGGGTGAGGAGCCAGAGAAAATTGATAAGGAAAGCAATTAAGAAAAGGTGAAACTAAGAGCTAAAGAAACAAGGAAAAGGGGTCTTTAGTGAAGTGGGGGGATGGCTGCTCTGTTTGGCCCACATCATTTCCCCCCTGACACTACTAATAGGTCTCATATCTATGAGACTAATCTGAGACGGGTTTACTCTGTTGCTGGAGGTAGATTCTAGTCTGAGGTCACTGTTTAGGCCTTGGTACTTAAAGTAGGGGCGCTTTGGATGCAGCAGCACAATATAATTCCTATAATATTAAACAGAAAAATAAGGAATGCTTCTTTTAAACCAGGAAAGTTGGGGAGCCAGGAAGTAAGCAAGGAAAAGATTAAGGCTGAAAATCCTCTCTGGTATTGGTTACTATGTCATGAATTTGTTTGACTTTGCCTTCGATCAGCTGCAAGTTGTCTGAGTTTAAAACAGCACATTCCCTTAAATTCTTCGCATCCATGATTGTGCCTTAATAGTAGATAATCTTTAGCAGTTCTGTTTTCAAGGACAGCTTCTCTGACCTGTCTTAGTTCTTCTCCGATGGCATGGATGGCCTAAGAGGTTGCTTTTAGAGCTTTTGCCATGGAGCAAGCGACTTTACTAATTCTACACCTAGGGCAATAGCCAACGGCTGGCTCTGCAAACAGAGATAGACACATTCTTTTGCTGGGATTACAGCAGAAACTTTGAAAGGAAAGATACCTTCATCCTTTATAAAGTCTGATTGGCTATCTTTGCTTTTTCTCTAAGGTACAGGCCACTGGCAAGAAAATAACAGACTGAATATGAACTCAAATTTATCTTCATACCCGAGAAGGTTTTAGAGGGATTAGGTCCAGAGTGAGCGGGCAAGACAGAGTAAATGGCTCCTAATAGCAAATAGGAAGTTAACAGGCTTGCCTGCCACGTCAAGGGTCACCCACAGTTCCCCCCCTGTCCCAGTGGTGGTCTTTTTGTTGGGAGCCAGTTCTTTTAGGCCCTGTCAGTTGATGGCAGCCATCTGTGGAGAAGTTGGTCCCTGCTCCCTTCAGAACAGGGAGCATCCCTGCCTCTTGTGCCCTTTAGGCTTCCATAAGGGAGACACAGCTGCTTCGGAGGACTAGGGCGCTCCTTGTTTCAGAGGTCTGGGCTCTGTGCCCAAAGCAGGCTCCTTTATCTGGTGTTCTTCTGGGCTTCTTGGGGTGGCCCTGAGGTGGCTTTAGCTTTGGTCTCTATAATGGTGGCCAAAAGTCTGGCCTGTCTCTGGTCTTGTTTGCGGTCTCACTGTTCCTTCCTTTCTCATTTTCCCTGTCTCATGTGCTAAGACATTGGAATAAATTTCCTTGGCCTTCCCTAGGATCTGAGCCTGCTCATCAGGGAGGGATGTAACAATATGTCAGAGGGATCTTAACTCTGTTTAGTTTAACTATGTCAAAATTTCTCTTCACAAACCTTCTACAACTTTCTTTAGTGCCTCTTAGTTTGTCCAATTTTTTTACTCATTTAGAAATAGCCATCTTTATGACAAACTATTTTTAATTCCTTCACTGTATTTCCATGCCTTATGCCCTCTTAAAACACACATCCTTTCTTATATTAATTAGCATCTGTAACTACCTGTAATCCTCAGAACCTTAATTATTGATAACCAAAAAAGGCAAACAATTAGCATTTTTATTGGCAAATCTACAAACACAAAAGGACTATTAGCAATTTTAAAGAGGATGCAAGCTACAGTTCTGAAAAGGCTAAAACGCTGACTTGAGAGGCTTGATTTTGAAAATGCCTTTTCTTCCTAATTGTCTCCACCTCAGAACATAGTGGCCACTGCCTCAGGCAGAGCTTTGTTTACATTTCAGCTTCTTGCAAGACTTTAAATTACTAGATTGAGAAAACCTGGCAAGACTTTTACCCAATATATGAAGACACATTTGGTTTCTAATTATAAGGGAACCAGGAGACAAGTGGATTTCCCTGTTTTCTGAACAATCAGTTTAGTTACCATTTCAAGAGTTTCTTTGCATAACATAAAAACTTGCAAAGAAGGAATCCCATCCCAGTTCCTTAATCCTTTAACAAAAGCAGTTCTAACTGTAAAACAGCAGCAGAACTCAAGAAAAGAAAAAAGAAGGAAAAAAATTGAAAAACCATCCTAAAATATATAGAGACTGAGCAGTATTGTAACTGAGCACCAATTTTTTTCTGATTGTTTATCCTAATTGACTACACAGGCATTTGTGAGGGGCAAGACGTTAGTGCAACTTCACTCCAGTGAGCAAAATCGCTCGGCAGCTGCTTCCAGAGGCTGGTCTTGCACTAAGATGTCTCCCAGTCCCAGGCAGCCCCGGAGACTCCTATAGGCCAAAAGACTTACTTATCGAGGGTTCCCAAGGATACCCCGAGCTGGTTCAAACAGGCTTTGGACAGAGCGTGGAGAAAAGGACAAGTCACACAGTAGTGGAGATAGAAAACCAGACTGGCTGGACTAGACCCTCGGCAGAGATACTTTTGCCGGCGCTACTCAAGGGTGGTGGTTTCCAGATAGTGGGGGTTGTACAGACAGTAGGAAAAATGCCCAGGGAACAGAGTGTGCAAATAGGACGTTTAAGCTCTGGTTTGCAAAGACAAAAGAAGGAAGGTTTAACCCTTTTCATATTGCTATTGGGAAGCTCACATAGAGGTCAAGGCACTTAAAGGCAATTGTGCCCTGGCGACGTTTCTGGTCTACCCTCCCATCCCCACAGCATTGTCCACCAGGAGGGCTAGAGTGGGCACCAGGCACCTCGGGACATCCGAGTAGGTGGGCAGATTAAAGAGCATGAGAAGGGGGTTCCCCCAGACCCGTGAGCTGCCTTAGTGGTTTTGTCTCTCCTGTCCTTGCCTTCCCCCCTATAGAATTAGCACAGTTGAAGAATGGCATTGTAACCAGAACTTCCATTAAGGGACCATTGCTCCCGATCACTTAGTTTTATACTGTGGCCTGGCCACGTTACAGTAAGACAAGGCTTTTCATCTTTAGACTATCAGGATAAAATTTGTCCCAGTGGTTGAGGATGCAGCCGAGTGGTGAGTCCGGCAGAATTGGGACAGATACAGATAACTTATTGCCCGTGGTGGTCTGGAAAAGAAGGGAGGGTCTAAGGAGAGTCACTCAGGCGACTGTTTCTCTCCTACTCTGGCTGAGTCCAGGGAAAGGGTACAGTCTCCGGGAACCTGCAGGATCCCCTAGGGTATTTGTATAGAAGCCCAAAGAGGGCCGGGACAATGCAACTGGTTCTCCAAGGGCTGGGTCCCAGGCAGAGTGACAGCCCGCGGTAGCTCCTCCTCGGTAGAGGCGCATAGTCCGTGGCGGGTTCTCCTAGAGAGAGACGCTGCTTTCTTTCCTCTCTGGGGCATCCCCCAGGGAAAGGGTACAGCCTTAGGGGGACCTCTGGGGCGTCCCCCAAGAAAGGTCCTACTTAGAGATACCAGACGTCTCTGGCCCCCTTGGATGGGCTCCGGAGCCGTTTTGAGTCCGAACTCCTCCATGGACTATGTCCTGTTATATGACCTTTGCTACCTCCAGGTGAAGGGTTCGGCTCTTTGCACCAAAAAAATGCCTTGCTTAGTAAGGGTCTTCACTGCAGTTCCTGAGTCCCAGTGATGTTAAGGAAGTCTGGGAATATGAGTGAGGGGTGACTTAAGGTATCTTAGATATTTCCCACTATTTGTGGGTGAGTAAAGAAAGCTCTTAATGACCCTCAATTTTGGATACTTTGGAGTAAGAGACAAAAGGGGTCTGAGGAGATACAGAGGACAGATAGAGCGTGCCTAAGGTCTGAGAGGACAGAGGAAGAGGAAGGGGGTCTCACACCCTTACGGGCCATAGAGAGATCCCCAGGCGGTGCTCTGGGCTTCCGAGTCTACCAGAGAGTGGCCCTGGCCAGGAATCCTCAGTTCCCAGAGACATCTCCCTCAGGGCCTCCCGAGAAACTCGAAAAGAAAAGAGGGGCCTCACAGCATGTGTGGCCACCACAGCTGGGAGTTAGGTACCCCAAGAAGGTAGAGTTCCCAAGAGAGGGAGTGGAGAGACAGAGAGGGAGCTTCCAGGGCCGCCTGCACGCCTGCGGCTCTAGGATCTGTCCCCTCCGGGACAAAAGCATGAACAGGGCAGACAGGACTCAGTGGGGAATTGAGGCAGAGAGGGAAGTGACCTGAGGTCCCTGCAGAAGTCAGCAGGATGGAAAAGGGGCAGAGGGAGTGAAAAATCAAGTCTCCGGAGAGACATCATGCCGTACAAACACAGACCTGACAGTTGCTTGGATTTGTCCTGAGCCCGGCAGGTCCTAAGTGACCTGGTCCCAGACCAGGTTATCCTGTCACGGGAGTCTCCAAGTGGCAGACGCCCTGATGGCTTGTAACTGTCTGACCCGTGCCTGCAAAGGACGACAAACACGTGAGATAGTGGGGACACAGAAGGGCGAACAAAGGGGTTTTGGTGTCCCCTAAAAAGGGGCTTACCTCCTGGTTGGCTCGCCAAATATGTTACCGGAAAATGGGGTGTCCTTGTCGACACGATGTCCGGGTTCTCGGTATCTCGAGCAAAGAATTGGACGAGACACACACACAAGTAAAGTGGTGAAACAGAGAGACAGTTTATTGAAGAGAAAGTACACTCCAGAGAGGTGGGAGCGGGCTGGGCACGGGGAGGGGCTCAGGGGCCTAATTTCTGGGATTTTATTACAGCGGCCCCAACAGACTAAAGCGGTAGGCAGGACAATGGCCCTAAGCGGCGTCCCTGTTCCGTTCCCCAGAACCTGTGAATGTGTTACCTCACACGGCCGAGGGGGCTTTGTAGGTGTCATTAAGGTAAGGGCCCTTGGGACCGGGAGGGGAGTGTTGATTATCCAGGTGGACCCAATGTAATCACAGGAGCCCGTAGCCCAGAAAACTCTTCTAATCAGAGAGAGGGAGACACACACACACACACACACACACAGACACACACAGACACACACACACACACACACACACAGAGACAGAGAGATAGAGACAGAGAGACAGAGAGACAGAGACGGAACGAGAGCACGAGCGCAAATGGAAGGGTCAGGTAAGGTGGAAGGAGAGATCTGACGCCCAAGGGGGAGTCTCGCCGCTTGCTGCGCAGTCCTCCAAATGTGCCCCGACTACTCCCATCACCACACCTTTCCCCACACAGTTCCTCCTCAGCCTCTCCCGTCAGAATATTAGCAATCTGTGGTCTGCATCCCACTCTGGAACAAACCCCCAAGCAGTCCATAATGCTCTTCTAATTCTGCACTTCTGCACCACTTCCTGCTTTACTACACTGTCTATCTAGCACAAGATGCTCACATTTATTGATTCTTTTACATTCTTAAGGACTCCAAAGACCTTTTGTTTATGTAAGTTATATTTTCAGTATTTACAGTATAAGGAATTAAAATGAAGACATTTTAAAAATCATTATTTATTAATTTATTGTAAAATAACAATACTGACTCCATTTCATGCTAACATGAATAACATATTTTAGTAAAGATCATTGTATTTTCCAAAACAAGAAAATTTAGTAAGTGTGGCACTATCTCATAGTTTTGCAAATCTCTTTGATGTTTGGCTTAGTAGAAGATAGCTGGATTCTCCACCTATATTTCATTTATTGCTACATATTGTTTTGGTTAAAATATTTGAAGAAAATTTGGCCTCAAGTAGATTGCAGTTGTAAAAAGAAAATTATATTAAAAGCATTTCCAGATAATTCTAGATATTCTTCTTTCACATTACACCAAAACCCAATAAGTAGTTTCTCAAGGGGTAACTGCAATGTAGAATGGGAAACTATATCAATGCATCAATTAATATTCTGTTAAATTAATATTTATTGATTTCCCTTGCACTTTGAATAGACTTTTCCCCCCATGCATACTTTTGTAGTACACATGATCAGTCATTTGGAAAGCATTGGTTTATTCAGTTATGCCAATATTACAAGTGTTGACACAAATTTTTATTCACATAAAAAATCACATTTGTTAAAACGCTGCCAATCTGATCAGAGAAGTATTTATGTATTGAGAAGCTGTCAAGTTGACAATGGTGGATACAAGATTTCAGGAGTTCTAATTTTCTCTTGAAAGCTTGAATTTTACAGTTGTCAACAAATATTGCCAATTATTTTGATTGAACTCGATTCATTCATTTTTTAAAAAATGCTGCCAAGTATTCAAGTCTGAGAACCCAAACTGATCCAGTCTGTCCGTCCTTATAGAAGAAAGAAGTGGCAACTCCAGCTTGTAACTCGAACTGCAATGAGGAAAGGCACTGATATCAAATATTTTCGCTCTCAGACTTCTAGCAGGACACTGATTTCCCTACAACTGAGTGTCAAAATTCCAAAGGATTTGTCGAATATTCCTTCCATCAGAGTCATCAAACCCATGGTTATGTGCCAGCCTCAAAAGAAGTGAGTGAATTTGCTATAGAGCTCCTGCTTGGCACAACAATAAAACAGAAAGGCAGAATTGAAGGCAAAGTCACATAGACTTTTCAAATGTTCTATAGTCTCTCTTCCTGAATGTTGGAAATTAGGAAGTAAGGGAGAGTATAGGAGAAAAGAGATGCTTTCCCATGATTCACTTCACCTCTTGATGGCTAAACTTGAAGTGATATAGGCCTCAAAAGCAAAAGGGAGGTGAGATCTGGAGAGAATTCCAGTAGAATGAACTGAACTGGAGCTATGAACTTTCCAAGTTTATTTTCCATCTCTTCCCATTCTGTTCTTTAAGAATCATAAGATATATAAATGTTGATTCACTATCTTGTACATCTGAAGCTAAAATAATATTGTATGTCAACTATAATAAAATGTCTTTATTACAACTACAATCTACTTGAGGCCCCAACCAGAGATTTGTAATCATCAGAAAAGAACTGACATAAAACACAGACCACAGAGAAAGTAGGTGGGGTGTATATGGGGCGGGAAGAGGGAAGGAAGGGAAGACAAACAATAGGAAGATAAAGAGAGACTTAACAAAAGAAAATGATAAATAATTTAAACAAACAGTTATAATCTCAAAGAAATTTAAACTTAAAAAGGCTAAATGAGAAATACAAAGAAGAGATTATAAAACAACAGAGGATGATAAGCCAATTCATAGAGCAAGTCAGAAAAAAAAAGAAAAATATTACATAGAAGAAAATCATAATGAAATAAAAATATACTAAGTATAATTTAAAATAAAGCTTAGCATATAAGACAGCCTATGAAAAAGTATACAGAGAAAATGAAAAAAAACAAAGATATCTATAATTTATAGAGAAGACAATGCATATGTCAAGTATACAGACTACTTCATGTTCTAAAGAAGAGAGAAAAAAGAAACCAAAAAATTTTTTTAAATTACTAGAAAGAACTTTCCTGAAATAAATATTTGAATCTGTAGACAGCAAAAATATATAACTTGCCTTGTGTCAAGAAAAAGTAACGCAAAAGATTATTGTGACACATTCTGGTGAAGCCACTAAAATTTAAGGATAAAGAACATTGGCTTCTAAATAGGAAAAAAATGTAATGTTAAAAGGGTAAATTGGGTTTTCCTCGAACTCGTCAACTGCAACTCTCGATATTAGAAAATAATAGAACATTCCCTAAAAAATCTAAGGGAAGGGACCAAAGAATTTTATGTCTACAGAAGTCACTTTTATATAGGAAGACAACAGGCATTCTCAAGCATGCAAAACCCCATAGACCACAGCACCCGTAATTTATTCTTGAAAAAAAGAAAAACACTGAAAATGAAGTCAGGCCAACTAAGATACGAATCAAAATTTAAAACTTGGTAACAGAGAAACTGTGGTTAAAAAACAATTGTGTACATAGTAAACAGATTTAAACTTAGAATTAAAACTAAACAATTATGAAAATATGATTATAGAAAAAATACTACTGTTACAAATCTTTAAATTTAAAAGTAGTAGAGCTAACAAAAATCAGAAACTAGAGAAGAAGGAAGTTGGAATAAAATTGAAGCACGCTAATTTTCTCATCTGTCACAACAAGGGATCAATAGATGAAGTCTGCATCTGTTAGTGTGTGTCCTTCACGGAAGGACAGCGCCTCTGGTTGCTTTTTGGGGACACCATTAGCAAACTCATTGACCAATACTGTCTTCCGAGGCAGGAGAAAAACAAGTCACCACAATACTTCCTTCTCCAAATTTAAAAACAAACGGACCTCTTGAAGCATAAAGACATACTTGGGCTTTATTACAGAAGAGGGACCCATTTAGAGGCAAATCCATGGTTAGTAGGATTTTAATATTTCCTCTAAGAAAGGATGAGTATAGGTTAAGAAAATGTTTCATATCCTCCTTGTGATTACTGGGTTACACAAGAGCTGTCAGCAAAATGCTTGAAAATTTTTTCTTCCCGATTTTGTTTACGGTTTTACAGAGACTAACCATATTGACTAGGCTAACTTTACCATTGGTGGTCAGTTTTTCCTATTTAGCAGTGTTATAATTGGATACATGAAAGTGATTCATATGACCACACTTATATGACAGCACAATCAGAAAAATAGTACATGAGTACATGTGGTATAACTTGGCTAGGGAAATGTATACACATAAAATTATGATGGAAGATGAAATTTCCAATGAGTAAACAATCCTGCATAACATGTACAAGGCCAAGAATGCCATACCCTGCCATATAGATAATTCAGAGGAAGCACAGAGAGAGATGAACTTGTGTATTTGGTTAGATTTAATCTCAGAAATGTAAGCAGAGCTGGAAGAACGTGGGCACTGGCAGCAGACAAAGCAGGTTATAAAACCTCATGCTGCCTTTTTTTATTGAGTGACTTTGAACAAATTAAGTACTTAAAATCTACTGAAGTCATAGTTTCCTAATTTATAAAATAACAATAATGTCACCTACCATAGGGGTATTGTGAGAACTGGTGAAATAATATATGTGGTGAACTTAGTATGGTATGTAGTAGGATAGGCACTCAATAAATGGCAGCTGGATATGGCCAATTAAGAAAAAAGCAACAAAAAATGCTTAGATCTAGGAAGCAGTTCTGGAAATATTTTTAACTAGTTGGAGAAGACATTCATTTGCCTTTCACTTCATATTTCAGAAATGTTGACCAGACAGGAGTCTTTGGTTCTAACCCTAGACCCTCCATTAATGTTTTGTGTTGACTTAGATCATTTTTCTTCTTTCAGTCTTAGTTTCTTCAACTGTGTCATAAAGGGATCACGACCTACTGATACATTGTTAGAGCTGAAAGAACTATAGAAGGTGTCAGAACTCTGAAAAATACAGTGTTCTATACCATGGTGAGGAGACCGCTAGTGATGACAATACTTATGCTTTAATTTCTACACCTTCCTTTCATTTCACTTTGCTATTCTTTCTCTTAAACTAAGGAGCTAAGAAACAGTGTGCTCTTAGAGGGGGCATTTTCATTTCTCTGTGCCCCAACACTACCCAGGGATCTCTCTGAAAGGAGTATCATTCCTCCTTGTTGCACAGAAGTCTCTATTTATTCCTCAAGGCTCAGTTTAAATGCCACTGCTGTTTGAAATCTCCTTAGCTGTCCTTATGTATGTTTTCATAGTGTAATATCTCCTTTGCAGCTCTTAATACATTGTCTAGTCATTATTTCTTTCTAGCACTATCTTTCCCACTGGTGTGACAGCTGTCCAGAAAATATCCAGTCATGTAATATGAAAAATAAAGGTGTTTATGGCTGGATTTTTTTCTGGAGAGCCTTCATATTTCAACTAGAACATGAACTTCTTGTGGCAGAGATATTTCTTGTCATCATCACGGGGCAGAGGGACTGGCTTAGAGGAGGAGCTCAATAAATATTTGGAGGCAGAGACAGAAACTAGAAGTGGAGAGTTACTGGGCACTAATAAGAGTCAAGCATGTACTAAAATGTTTACATACATTATCTCATTTAATTATTATATCACTGACACTCTTTCATGTATTCATTCATTTAACAAATATATATTGAACCCTATAGTATGTGCCAAGCACTGTTTTAGATGTTGGGAATAAAGCTACTTTTACATACTTAATTCCAAATGAGAATAAGATGAGGCAGACAACAAACAAATTAGGAAAAAAATATGTGTGTGTGTGAGTGTGTGTGTGAATAAGATAAGAACAAGTTATGGGACTTCTGTTTTAAACTAAGGGCCAAGGAAGCAGTGTGTGATAAACTAATTTTGAGCAAAGAACTAAATGAAGTAAGCTGAAGAGCTATAAAGATCTACTAGAGAGTATTTGCCAAGGAGAGATAGGCAGTGCAAAGGTCCTGAGGCAGAAACATGTGGCATGTTAGAGGCCCAACATGGAGGCTGGTGTGTCTGGGGAGGTGTGATCAAGTAGCTAAATGATCTATGAGATCAGGGAGATAATAGAAGATGAGCATGTCATGTAAACCCTCAAGGCCTTGTGATTTTATTCTCAGTGAGAGTGGAAGGTATGGGAGGATTTTGACTGGAATAGTGATCTCTTTGGATGCTTTGGGGAATATTGACCATGGTGGAGCAAGTTGGATGGAGGGGACCACTTACTTCTCTATTGTAATAGCTGAGTAAAGAGATGATGGAGGATAACAGCAGTGGAGACCAGATACTGGCTATAGTTCGAGGAAGAGCCAATAGATTTGCTGAGGAATTAGAAGTATGGAGTAAAATCAAGATGCTTTAGGTCTGAGAAATCAGACAAGTGAAGGGGCTAGATACTGAGGTCAGGAAGGTTGTGGAAAGAATAAGTTTGGAAAGAAAATGGGGAGTTTGGTTTAGACATAGTAAGTTTGGGATACCTATTGTATATCCAAATGGAGTTGTTGAGTAAGAAATTTGATTTCAGAGTTTATAATTCTGGGGAAATGTTGTAGCTGGAGAGTCAGCCCTTTGAAGATCATGAGTATAAAAATGGTATTTAAAGCCATAGGACTGGAGATTACATAGGAAATCAGGGTAAACTGATGACAAAAGAGGTCTGAGGACTGAGTCCTAGGCTATCTGATAATCAGAAGTTGGGAAGGTAAAAAGAATTTGGCAAAAGAGACTGGAAATAATAGCCACAGAGACAAGAAAGGGATAAATATGGAACTGTGCACAGAAGCTAAGCAGATGACATGGTTCAGGGAGATAGAAAATGATCACAGGGGTTAAATGTTGCTCACAAGTCAAATGAGGCCTTGGAATTTATTTGATAGATTTGTTATTATCATTGAATTTTGTACTGTTAGTAGGCATTTTTATCCCCTTTAGACATATAATCAAACTGCTGTTCAAAGAAATTAAGCAACGTGCCCAAGTTCAGACAGCTGGAAAGTGGGAGTTGTGACTGAAACAGAGCTGCCATCTGCAGAGCCAGTACTTTTTTTCCTTTTTTGGTGACAGTTATGTAAGCTGTGACCTACACAAACTGGCAATTAGGGACTGAAATCTAGCTTGTGCTTTGCTGCCAAACTAAGTGCCCTGGGGCAGGGAGGAGTCTGACTTAAGGAAGGGGTATCTTTTTGCAGGAGAGACTTGGGCAGAGGACGGGAGAGTGATAAGAAATTGGACAAGTCGAAAGAAAAGATAAAATTTAACTAAAAGTAAATCTGAACGTTGGCTATGTATCAAGATCATCTGCTGATATTTAAAAATGTACAGATACCTAGGTTCGATTCCAGACTTATTAAACAAGAATCTCCAAGGATCATCACCTGTGTACTCTAGTACTTACAGGTAGATTGTAATACAGGTAAGTATTCCCAAGTCAAAAGACCTTACCTTACTTACAGAGTATCCAGAAGACTGTAGCTCTTCCATTTGTGGACATTCCACCCATGCAACAGCACAAAGCTGTGGAGAGTCTAGAGCAGTGGATTTACTCGCTCTATTCCAGATAACCTTACTCCTGTCCCCTCCAATATTACCTCGGGTGGGCCCCATATCCCACCCCATTTGTGATCAGCAAAGAAACCTCTTCCCTTTTCCTCCCTCCCATGGCCCTTTGCCAACCCTCCCTTGACCTTCCGTCAAAACTTAATCATGTATCTCCGGGTGAGCTGGGAGCGCTTGATTCTGTGAGAGGAGGAGAGACAGAAAATAAGATCACAAGAAGCACTCGTCCTCTAGTCTAACTTCAGGGTGATTATTTAAAAGGCCGTAACACCTTTCTCATTACCAAGATTAACCTCCTACAAGAATGGCTCCTATATGTTATTATGCTAAAAGAGTGGCTATGTGCCTTTGGTTGTCCCAGCCACCCCTCAGAAAGGTTGTGGAGTGATGGAGACTGGAAAAGGATGCAAAGAGAAACAAACCTCCGTCAGAATATTCACATTTTTCAAAAGCTCCAAAAGTGAATATGTTGAGGAATTAGATTTGATAATAACTAATATGATCTAGCTCTTCCCTCCACTCCCATGTTCTTGTGGATAAGAACCTTAAAGCCCATGAACATTAAGTGGCTTAGGCAAGGTCATGTAGGACGTTTAGTGGCAAATCAAGGGTTAGAAGTCAAGAGACTCAATTCTCAGTCCGGAACAAGAGAGAGTGAACTACTAGGGGTGCCGTGTAATCACGCAGGACACTGAAAACAGCCCTGATCGCTGGCCCTACCACAGAAATTCTGATATGCCAGCATGGAATGGGGCCCAGGAATCATAAAAAGTTTCTGATGCTCAACCAGTTTCAGGGAACTAACACCTAAAGGGATCAACTGCTGTCAACCTCCAGCGTTTAGAAAAGAATCACCGTAGACTGAGAGTAAAATGAACGCGAATAGAGACCAAGGGAAGTGCAGGCACACTGAACAAGGTATAGATGGGGGAATACCAGGTTTGACCCAGCCTTCCCCAGCTCAGTCTCATCTTGAAGCTCGGCTGAAGACTATGGATTCTATGGGCTATCTCTCTCTGAGAAATGTCAAGTGAAACGAAGACAGGAAGGCAATGACTCCAGAGGACAGTGGAAGGACATGGAACCTTTGGCTTCTTGAGTCTCTAGCTTGTGTCTGGCTCAGGCTGGCAGGCACCACAAGTCATTAGCGTGAGTTGAATTTCCTGTGGTCATGGTAAGCTCAGCCATGGACTCTCTCCAATTCCTGGGAGACAGGCAACTCTAACATTACTGAGGGCCTTGGAAGGCTCAGCTGAAAGGGCAAATCAAGAAGGAAGAGTACTGGACTTTCTGCTCCTGATTTGGAAGAGAGGCACCCCTGGGAGCAATCGAAGACCCCTCAACAGGGTATGTGCTTTGCCTACCACTTTCCATAGATTATGCAGCTGCTTTTCAAACTATACTCCAAAAAGAAAGAAGCTATTAATATGGCCAATAGTATACTGTATTTTTCTGTGTATAAGACACCCCCATATATAAGATGACCCCTACTTTTCTAACCCAACATTAAGAAATCAATATCAATGAGTTACTCCCATGTATAAGACGACCCCCAATTTTTGATCTAACAATTTTAGACAAAAGTATCAACTTATACATGGAAAAATATGGTAAATACACCCTGTTTTCAATATCTCAAGGAACATTCTATTTTCTTTTCATTTAAATAATTATTGGGTCCCCCAGCTTCTTACAAGGAAGGGAAAAATCTAGAATAATCTTCTGGAGGGCAGGCCCCTTGTCGTAGGGGCTTCCCCTGCTGGAGAGTGTTGTAGGAACCCATCTGCATCAGTGTACCAGCTGGTGTAAGAAGCTGCGGTCAGCTTCAGTGAAATGGTTTTGGAGACTCTTTCAATGCATTTGCCCATTTCATGATGTGTGATTTCAATGTGTAGCATGACAGTGCACCTGCCCACACCACATTGAGTGTTCAGCAGTTTTTGACCAAAGAGAGCATGACCCCCTTCCCCGACCCTTCCTATTCACCCAATCTGACTCCCAGTGACATTTTTGTTTTGTTTTGTTTTTCCAGATGAAAAAAGTTCTCAAAGGAAAGTGTTTTGTCTGGTGTGGAAGAGGTAAAACAAAAAACAGAAGAAGTACTAAAAGGCATCAAAATGGACAAATTCAAAAAAATATTTTGAGAAGTGGGACAAAGGTCTCGATAGGTGTATTTCTTCAAACAACAGTACTTTGAAGGTGACTGAAGTTTATAAGAATAAATCCGGAAAGAGAAGTCACATTAGGTGGTGAACTTATTATACAACAAGCTGACAATGCACTGTAGAATTGTATGCCTGAAACCTATGTAATCCTTGCTAACAGATGTCACCCCAATAAGTCTAACAATAAAAATGAATTAAAAAAAAAAAGAAAGAGTAAATAAAAAAAAAAGAATAAATCCACAATTTTTTATAAATAAAATTCATTTTTTGCGGGGTTCCCCCTTATACATAGTGGCCAAGTAAAGGTTGTTTGCATAACCTTTTGTGTGGGGATAACTGAGGCTCAAAACCTGCACAAACTCATATGATCCTGAGCCACGGCTTTGGAGCATGGTCAGGGGCAACTAGCAAGCAAAACAAGAAGGATAAACTGTCCTTTAGGATGCCACCCCAGCAGTGACACCATTCCAGCTGGCCAAAACACCGTTAGGTAGTCTTGGCAGATGGAATTCCCTTCTAGTGCTGTCTGGAGCTAATTAGGAACAACAGCACAGCTCCCCCTATGTTTTCCATGTTGCTATAATGAACCAGTTCTGGCTTTGCCGGATGTGCTTGACTGGGGTCCACTTTGTCTATATGGAAGGTGGCAGTCAGTGCTGCTGATAGGGTAAGTGTGCTTTGTACAGTATGAATAGATCTTAAAGAAGACTGCCCTCACTGATGATGTCCTACCCCCTCCATTGTCCTCCGTAAACTTTGTATTCAAAATACAATTACTCCTGGAAGATTAAGCTTGAGGAGACAATTGCAATTTAGTACAATTTCATTTGTTTATGTTCAAAGTATTAGATGGGGCTGAAAATATTGGGGATGTGTATGAGGGGCTGGGAAAGGTGACAGACATGGCTATGATGTCAGTCTGGGGAACTCGGAAGACCAGAAACAGCGCTGAAAATCTGGTGGTGAGTAGTGAGGAGTCATTAGTGGAGAAGCTAAGGAAAGGAAAGAGTGTGCCTTGTATCAGCACCTCCCAAATGTTCATCCCTTATAATCACTTGGGGACCTTTTAAAACACAAATGTGAGGACTCCATCTGAAGCTCCTGTGGCTCACTGAGTCCTTCTTTGTCTCTTGCTATAGTCTTTGTTTTAAAGTCTATTTCGTCTGGTATTGTTATCCCAGCATTTTTGTTGTTGCTGTTTCCATTTTATTGAAACAACTTTTTCCATCCCTTTACTTTCAGTCTGTGTGTGCCTTTCAATCTGACATGGGTCTCCTGTAGGCAGCACATGTAGGGGCTTGTTTTCTTACCCATTCAGCCTCCCTGTGTCTTTTGATTGGATCATTTAATCCATTTACATTTAAAGTAATTGTTGATAGATATGCAGTTATTGCCATATTTTTAATCAGTTTGGTTTTTTTCCCCTCCTTCTTATTTGAGAAGTCCCTTTAACATTTCTTGTAATATTGGTTTGATGGTGATGAACTCCTTTAGTTTTTTTCGGTCTGGGAAGCTCTTTATCTGTCCTTCAATTCTAAATTATAGCTTTGTTGGGTAGAGTACTCTTTTGTGTATTTATCTGAGGAAATCCAAAACACTAATTCAAAAGGACATATGCATCCATATGTTCATTGCAGCATTATTTACAGTATCTAAGATATGGAAGCAACCTAAGTATCAATAGATGAATTGATAAAAAAAAAAAAAAGAATAAAATCTTGCCACCTGCAGCATGAATGGACTGAGAGGGTATTATACTAAGTGAAATAAGTCAAACAGACAAAGACAAATGTCATATATTTTCACTTACACATGGAATCTGAAAAAGAAAATAAACAAACAAAACAGAAACAAACTCATAGACACAGGTAACATTTTGTTGATTGCCAGACGACAGAACAATTGGGAAGATGGATGAAAAGGAGGAAGGGATTAAGAAGTACAAATTCATAGTTACAAAATAGTCATGATTATGTAAAACATAGCATACGAAATATATTCAATAATACTGTATTATAATAACTATGTATGGTATCAGGCACTAGATTTTTCAGAGTAATCACTTTGCAAGTTATAGAAGTGTCTAATCACTATATTGTACAACAGAAATTAATATTATATTGTATGTCTACTGTAATTGAACATTTCTAATTTATTAAAAAAAAATAAAGATACTGTGGCTCGGTGAGCCTGGGGTTGGGCCAACCAAATTTAAGGGCCACCGCTCTTAGGGCCCTTCATCTACTTCACAATTTTTCACAAGATCAGCTAACTGAGTGCTTTTCCTTACAAACACTTGTCACTTGGAAGGATGAGCTGCTCTACCTCATTGTTCTTGTAAGCTGAAAATGGAAGAAAGCAGGAAAAGCAGAATCAAATGACAAAGACCTTCCAAATATGAAATAAATGAGGCAATGCCCCTCCCAGGCCTGAACTTAAAAGGAGAGCTGGGTTTCTTGAAGTAGCTCTGTTTCCAGTGGCTGAGACCCTGTCTTTTCTTGACTCATGTAGTTCTTTAAGCCTTGGAATCATCAGCCTATGAAAACATGCAAACAAGTATCCAAAGGAAGACAAAGTTTAATCTGATGTCTTCCAGTAAGAGATGCTTACTGGTGCATGCCAGTGAGTGATGGGGGCTCGTTGTGCCTTGTTAGTGGCAGGGTGTGGCTGTTATCCTGGGGAGTGGGCCAGGTCAACCAAAACACCAGCTCCAGAGTCTCCTCGAAACAACACAATCATGCCGAACGCCTTTGAGAGACATAATTGAAATGGGAGAGGAAACAGGGAAAATGGGTAAGGGACACCTCTTGTTATTCCCCATACTTGGATGATATGTCATGTTTGTATTGAGTTGAATCTGCTCTGAAGGAATTAAAATCTGAAACCATTTCAGCATGTAGTTTGTATCAGACTATAATTGGTCCAATACTTGAACCAGTTTGAATTTTCATTTAATGAGTTCCTTATCCAGATCCAGATGACTCTGGAATCATCTCCAAGCTTGAATTGATTGAAACTGTGACTGTTTCTGAATGATGACGGGTTGGGTGGTTGTTTCATGGAATGCTGTGGAGCTATGTGGGAGGGCAGGGATAGGAGCAACAGTGGGGTCCTTACACATCCAGCTCTCAGTGGCTGAAGGGTTCTGTAGCCGACAATCCAATGGTCCTGAGCCAGAGAGCACAGAGCTATTATTGGTCCATTAAGTGGGGCCTGCCCCTGCTTGTGGCTTATACTAAAATATCCCGACTCTCCCGAGGAGAAAGTAAGACCAGTTTGTCCCTGGAGCTCCCTTTACACTTTCTTTCTTTCTTTCTTTTTTTTTCCTGCAAGGGGGAAAGTAAGCTCAAGCCTGGAGTTACATATGATTGCATGAGAGAGAATCATGCCAAAGCTGGGTTCTATATTCAGAAAGACTAAGAGCAAGTAGATAACCACAGGCTGTTGACAATCAAGGCTGCTCAAAGAATTCAACCAGCAACTATGTAAAACAGGTTGTGTTCTACAGAAATAATCAACTCTAAATGACAATAGAAACCACTTTGGCGGAGATACATGACTATTTGGAATCATGAGACTGCAGGCAAGTTGGACATACTCAAGTATTTAGATGTAACATTTGTCTGAAGATAAGTTTCCAGACCAGGAGAGGAAGCCCCTGTTCTCATGACTAGGATGTGAGCCATTTAATGCCTCAATAAGACATTAAAATAGAGAAAGAATAATTGCCATGTTTAGCTTATATACAATATTGAAGTGAATGGTATGACCTTAAGTCAGGAGAACCAAATGAGTATTATGCATTACTTTATACTTCTGTGCCTTTGCCAGAATAGCTGACTAGAAATTACGGTGCATATTTGGTAGGATTCTAATTAGAGCCTTATGATTTTGATCAATAATCATGATTTTCATCAAAACTATGGCCCTGGATGAAGGTCAAAAGTGAACCAGCATGTTGTCTCAAAGTACTTAAATAACACCTAGAAATACTTAGTTCTCCGTGTTTCACTCATTTCCAATAAAAAAAGCAAAGACAGAACTGTACAGTTTTAATGATTTGTGTAGGAAAGTTTTATCTTATTTCGTTTAAACTTCTATAGATTTTTCTTGGCACTATTTGAAATTTTCTAGGAATATTGGTCAAATTAAATCATAAACTCATAATACATTTTTTTTTTTAGTTAATATAATATGTGAGCCAAAGAAGAAGTTATAATGATCTGTTTATGTTCTTTAGATAATAGGCCTCAAATCTGGTAGGTTTTGTTGCTGGTCTCTATGTTTGTTGTTAACATCTTCATAAGAATTGAAAGCCAATTACTGGCATCTTTTCTTCATTCCCTTAAAAAAATATTAATCCAAATATCAGATCTCAGACAGATTTTACCTAGCATTTAGGTCTGATTTTATAAGGTATAAAGTTAAAAGACAAGAAGACACTAATTTTGATATCTCTTCATCATGTTCTAACTCATTCCAAAGATCTTAAGAGAAGGACTTTACTGGGAGATTTTCCATGTTCCATGTTGCAATTACTAACATCCAAACTAAATAGGTTTCAATACTTGTGGTAGCACCTGGGGCTTTAAAAAAAAGTGTGTGTGTGTATGTGTGTGTGTGTGTGTGTGTGTGTGTGTGTGTGTGTGTGTGTTAATCCTAGAATCCCAAGAGAAACTTGACATTTACTTAATTTGGCCGATAATACTTAACAAATAAGAACTACAGTGGATCAATTGCATTGATTTTTCAAAAGTCACTTCTCTGCCCACCACCCATAGCAGCAAGTTTATTTATTTGGAGGAAGACCCAAAGTTGGATTCCTACCAATATTATGAACTGTAGCAAATATTTAGTTGTATTTGTGTGAGAACTTCGAACAACATGCATAGGCAGGATGCCTGTTTCATTTGTTTCTTTCTATCTTGTTGAATTTATCCCATAAAGAATGAGATTGGTCCTTGTCCTCCATGCTTCAGTATCAATATCTGGAAAATACAGCTTATTTATCCCCTAAGTTTACTGCTCTGAATATATAGCATTAGAGAGAGAGACAGAGACAAAGACAAAGAGAGCGAGACAGAGAGACAGAGAGAGACAGAATTGTTTATTTATGAACAGCATGAGGAACTTCACTACAAACCAAATCTGTTTTATACTTCACTTATTTAGCACAGTTTGGACTACATAAAAATTTAAAATATGAAAATAGTCATTTGTACCATAGATTTTTGTCCATGCTTCTTGGTATTATCTCTTTGAAATAAAAATAAACCCTTAGAAAAACAGAGCTGAGGTTTCAGTATCTCCTTTTAAAGTACTTGCAATAAGTTAGTACATACAAGGAATTTCCAAAATAATCAAGAAAACACACTTAATTGAAGTGAATCCAAGTGATGACTTTTAAAAGAAAAGCAAGAATAGTTTCTACAGCAAGAAGTTACCAGTGTTTTTAAATATTAGACATTCAGTAATTAATGTTTGAATCAAATCTAATAAAAGCATCTCTATATAGACATCCCTGTTTTCTTCCAAAATTTGGAATGAGGTTTAAAACTCAAAACAGTACTGTCTATTTAGCTATTTCAATATTGAATCCCACAAAAGAGGAACAAAGAGATTGTGAGGTAAGAATTAAGTCTCTGTTATAGAAACAGGTAGATAATCTGCATGAACTCTTAATGTGACTGTGAAGATTCTTAGATAGTAGTTCATTAGGCTTTTAATTGCACAGGTGTATTAAATGCAGTAGACTATGTTTACTTGATGCTTTCACAGATACTAAAAAGTAAAGCAATCAATTAAAAAATTTGAAAACAATAATTTTATTTATTTTAATAACTAAATTGAATATAATTTTCAGTTGGACAGGAGTTAGGAGAAGTTTGGGCAGGAGAAAGAGAAACATAAAGAATACAGTCTTAGTTGGTCGAGTAAAGTAACAAGAACAAAGAGCATTTTCAAAGTAGAGAATTTTAATAATTTTAAATGTATGCAAGTATTAAAATAATTAAACAAAAAGCCCATTAGACTGAGGTGGTTCTAATGTCTTGGCAGTCTATGTAAGCGAACTTAAGTCAGAATCACTACCTGCAAATGCCTCAAGGTTAAGAAATCAAAATTTAAGAATAAGCAGTCACAGCCAACTAAGCTATAACTTAACTATAGGCAATAACTTAAGCTATACCAAATCAAATAACCTTATGCTTACTTCTGTATCTACTCTACAAAAGCCTTTCCCCTAGCCTCTGCCAGGAGAGCTCCTAAACATTTTTGGTTTAGCTCTGGCCCAATTCAAATCAATGTTTGCTCAAATACCCGTCAAAGTTTTAATGTATTACATTTTGTATTTTAAGACAAGGATCATTTGCCCCCAATGAGAACCTTTTTGTAGAATTAGAATGTATTTTAGTGAACAAATACAATCTGATATACAAGTGTTTAAAATTATTTATTTATTTATTAAATTTATTGGAGTGACATTGGTTAGAAAAATTATATAGGTTTCAAGTGTACATTTCTATAATACATCACCTGTATATTGCATTGTGTGTTCATCACTCAAGAGTCAGTTCTCCTTCCATCACCATTTATTTGACCCATTTTCTCCTCTTCTACCCCACCCCCCTCCTTACCGTCTGGTAACCTCTAAACTATTGTCTTCATCTGTGAGTTTTTGTTTCTTTGTTTGTCTTGTTCCTTTGCTGCTTTCAGTTTTATGTCCCACATATAAATGAAGTTACATGGTTCTTGACTTTTCCTGTCTGACTTATTTCCCTTAGCATAGTAATCTCGAGATCTATGCATGTTGTTGCAAACAGCAATATTTCAAAAATGATCACTATAATATGTTTGGTTAACACCCATCCCCTCACGTGGTTACAATGTTTTTATCCTTGCAATGAGAACTTTCAAGATGTACTCTACTGCTTTCTGCATTGATTTTTGGTCTCTTACCTGACACACATAGAGCTTAAGAGGCATAATATGCACCAAAACAAAATTGCATACAGAAAGTCAGGCTTACTTTTTTACTTTTTCCCCAGGAACTTGCCACCTAAAGTCCCTTGATGTTGTATCTCTCCAGCTCAGTGGGATTACCTACCATAGCGATGTGGGCCAAACAAAGCATCCATCCCCCCACCTCACTTTAGACTCCTTTTCTTTGTTCTTTAGCTCTCAGTTTCACCTTTTTCCTAGTCCAACGTCTTAAATGCCTCCTTGATCAATTTTCTTTGGCTCCTCACTCCAAGCAACAGACTGTCTCTCATAGATAATTACTCCAAAATTTGTAACCCATGTCTCTAGCTTGCTGATTACAATCACTACAAGCAAGCACCCCTTCTAGGTCTTTCTAGACCGAGACAGGGGATAACACCTGAATGACCAGTTAGGCCAGAAGTCAACAGGCTGCAGTCTCAACGGATTTTACATCACAGTGATAAGGACTTTGAGAACTATGTCTCGGGTCAATGCTTTCTAAACTATTAATTGAATTAATTTCTCCTCATCCAGGGACCATCGGGATACAAGTGATACCCCAACAAGGTTTCCAGCCCAACTCGACCAAAGAAGTCAACTTGGCGCATCTCGGGACCCCTTCCCCTTTAGATCAGATAGGGTGAGAGCTCTATGGATTCCCCAATAGGTTGAGGCAACGACCATTCTCAGCAGGAAGCAGATACAAAAGATGAGACCTCTAGTCCTTCAGCTTCCCGTGGAGATTTGTGGGGATCCCATCTCTCAAGAGAATGTGAAAAAGGCAGATAGAATAGGGGGATCTTGGGACCCCTCCCATGAGACTGCCCTGCTGGAATAGTTACCACCTTGATACCACCGGAGGCAGTTCCAGGCAAATACAAGGAAGTCAGAGGGCACAGGAAGCCCACCAGTTTGGGCCAGTTCCTAACGCCTGCGCAGTGAGAGTTACAACGACCTTCATCTCACCTGGGCCTCATTGTACCATCATTGTAATGTCATACATATGCCTGGAAGTTCATTAATATCATTATAACAGAATAAATTCTGGAAAAGAACATGCGCAGTCAGAAGGCGGTATGTAATAGGCCACTTGTCAATCAGACTTGTCAATCTAGAGACCCCACGCCCAGAGGTGTCTCCCTGAAGACATGGAAGAAAATAAAAGGACCGAAGCCTCGTTAATTGGGGCTCCTGAGCCACTTGCTTTGCTCGAGCCCGCTCCTACCTGTTTGGAGTGTACTTTCCCCTCAATAAACTATCTCTTTGTTTCACCTCTATGCATTCGTGTGTGTCTCGTTCAATTCCTTGCTCGAGATACCGAGAACCTGGACACTGCACTGACGAGGGCACCCCACTTTCCAGTAACAGAGATTATGTAAAGCTTTTGTACACACTAATTATAGAGATAAAGAAAAGACTTCATTTTGACAATTCAAAAGGAAGATTTAATACTTCTAAATATTTCAGTATTTAATATTACCGGAGGGGTTCCCTGGTGGTGTAGTGGCTAGGCTTCGGTGCTCTCACCACCAAGGCCTGGGTTCGACATCTGCTCAGGAAACCAATCACAAAACAAATAAATAAATAAATAAAAATAAAAAATATATATATATTATTAAAGGTCAAGAATTACTTTATTATTTTGTATTAATAGTAATAAAAAGTGATATTTATAAAGAAAAATGATAAACTCAAATAGAAGATATAATAACTAATTTTATATATACCTAATAAACTTAACATAAACTAACAGAATTGAATGGAGAAATAAATAAATCCACAATTATGCATTTCAATAACTACATAATCCAAAATGTTTTCAAATGCATATAGAAGATTTACCAAAACGGTCATATGCTGGACGATAAAGCAATTTCCAACAAATGGTTAAGAATTAAAATCATAAAGTATTTTTTCTGACCATAGTGGAAACTAGTAACATATAGGTTAGTCGTAAAATAACTAGAAAATAATTTTTAATAAGGACATTTAGCAATAAGTAGACTAGAACATGTTTCTTTAATAACATTCAGAGAATGTGCAAAATCTTGGCTCGGTGACCATCTCGTCATTTGAAACTTTTCTTGATTTGTCTGCATGCTTCAACTAATGCATTTGTCAAGCTTGATTCTCCCCTCCTCTTAAAGATTGAGTGCTGCTCTTCTGACTTTCACTGCATTTCCCCATTTTTATGAATTTCTATCTAGAAGAAGTTTCGTATTTGTAACTTTTTAGTGTACTTTTGCACATTATGGCAAAATTAGAAAAAGCCAACTGGGCATTAGAACCGAAATTAAACCAGGCTGTGTTCAAAAGTTACCATGGACAAGTCAGCCCCTGACCTTTTGTAGAATCAGTCTGAACAAACATCAAGTTGAGAAGATGATGCGACAAATCAGAGGTTCCCTGAATAAATGAAATGTTAATAAACAAATTCAAGGTAGCTATAACCAGGAAACCTCTTTTTTTGGCGAGTGCCCTGTCTAACCTAGTGAATGACAATGAACATAATTAGGGTGCAATGTTTCTTGAATGGGAAGTCAATGAGTCAAAAAGCAGTTTTGATTGGATTTTGACTGACTCAACCATTGTGAGACAAACAGGTTGGGTGGGTACCCATTGCCTCAGTTCTTCCACATTGCATTCCACCCTTCCCTTCCTGGCCAGCTCATCTTCTGCAATAGATTGGTCTTCAGGCTAAAGAAAAATGTACGCCAAACTCTGCTAGATTACTCAACAGACCTCTTAGGAATAAATAGAAGTTAATCCTTCACAAAGTTCAGAAGGCTTACTATCCCTTCATGTGGACTAGTTTCACAATTTCGTGCGCATCCTCTCCTGCTTCATGGCTTTCTGCCTCTTCTCTTGCTGTTTCCTCTGCCTAGAGCCTTCTCCCTTCACTTCTCAGTCAAGTAAGATCAAAGCCTACTTCCTCCCTGAGCCTCGTGACCCTTTCTGACAAAATGAATGGCTACCTCATCTATGTTTTACTGGACTTTTTTTTTTTTTGTATGTCCATAATAGCATTTTTGTCCTAATATAATTATCCATTTAAAATAATTGATTCCCCTATATGCTATGAACTCCACAAGATTAGGGTTCATGTGTTATTTTTTAGTAATACTGGTCTCTTCTTATGTGTCAGGCATGTAATGTGAGCCTCGCAACAAACCTTGTTATAGATATTGGTGTCATGCTCATTCCATAGATGAGGAGAAAGTCTTAGAGATTTGAGGTAACTTGCCACCAATCCCCAGCTATTTAAATGACAGAGCAAAGAGTGAACCCTAGTTTATCTGACTCCAGAGCCTATTTCTTAACCACATTTTCCATTCTACTAATTTCCCTTCTAAGAAAGCCCTTTGGTGCTTCATAAAGATTTGACATTGAAGGCCAGACTGACATTGAGTGCCCAGTAGAACATGTATAACAGTGTGCACGTAGAACTGATGGGCATAGAAACCATGTGTCTGATAAGATCTCTCTATAGTTTTAAGCTAGTAAGGAAGCAAGAAAACCCATTGAACTTCAAGGATATATCTTACTAAAGAAGACTAAGGGACAAGATTTCTCAAATCTGGAAGGAGTGTTTGGTTACACAGGTATTCAGGAGGAGTGTCAATGCCAAACACACAGGCAGAAGGAAAGGTCCCAAAACTTCAGCACTGAACAGTAGACCATGAGTGGAAGGTCCAGTGGACTGAAAAGTGCAGACTGTTCTCAAGAAAATGCTTTGGGTAGGGCTCAGCCTTACACTACTATAGAAAGTCCCTACATCTCTCATCCCAGATGCCACTTATTCTGACATCTAAAGTGGATCCATGAATGTTTTTAGAAATGTAGAGCCAGAAGTGCCTCAACAGCCCGGAGACATCAATTCTTTAGCGTAATCACTGCCTAATCACTGGGAGCTTCATGTTCCTGAGGAAAGCTGGGGGTACCCTGATTCATATCTGGATTTGGCTGATGGACCCATTCAGGCGCTGTTATACCCCTTTTGTGTTCTAGTCTTAAAGGATTTGCCAGTGATAGTGTGGCAGCTGAAATACAGGTAGAGTGCTGATTTTCCGTCTGTGAAGGGAAGACCTAAGTCCCAACAGCTCCTGTCAAGAAAGAGATCTGAGTACCTGGCAGAGCTATCTCTGATAGCCTACTCAGCCCCACTCCAATGAGCCCGAGGGTAAGAATAATGAGAACAGCTTTTTATGGTGTTGGATGACTGTGGAGACTCATATTAAGTCTGCACATTGAGTACAAGGACAGGGTTCCCTTCCCCAGACAAATGTTGTTCTTAGAGCCTGGGAAAACATATGAAAAAGAATTTAAAAGACACCACTGTCCAATTTTTTTTCCTTCCCTTGTCATTTTTTTTTCTTCTTTCAGTCAAAAATTGGTGCATTGGCTTCATTTCCCAGAAAATACACATTTTTTCTTCCTGAAATACCCATCCCTTGGCAGGAGAGACAATTGTTGTAGACACATGCTGCTGAAGCAAAATTTTTTTTACCACACTTAATTCCCATTCCTTTATTTAGGTTGAAGGACTGAAGAGTAGGGACATAAGGAGCTTGTGTCCCTCACTTTTTACAATAGATGCTCTGTTAACCAGAACTCTCAAGCAACTGGCGCTGTCAAGCAACATTTTTGCCGGTTGCTTGAGATTTTGCTGGTTTCTTAAGAATGCCAGTTGCTTGAATTCTGGTTAACAGAAGGTCTACTTGCATTTATCCAGCATCCACCAATCTCCATGGGTACCGGCTAACTGAGAGTCTACTGTACTTTATTCTTTTTTTCTGTGTATATTTTCTCTCTGTATCAATAATTCAGATCCCAGATACATGCTTAATTTCACTAGCTCCCTGGCCTCAGAGACTATGTTCTACATCTCATCAGGGACAACAGTGTTCTCTTGCTAATTAATACTCATTATGTGTACGCAATATTATGAAGACCCAGGCCTTTAGTAGAACCTGGGATGGTGATGAATTTCGAAGACACTCTTGGGACTCACACTAACAATACAATGGGCTGAGTGCTGTGGTGCTTTAAGGCCAAGGCAGTGGCTGGGTTCCAGCAACAGGTGCATTAGCATGTTAGCTTAACTATCAAGGCCCCCAGTGATGACTTTTCAGCCTCCAAGACACAGGAATTCTGAAACATTAACTTGAAGGTATCTTCCTCTTCACTGGTTATGGAGTTACCCATATTAAGTGCCCAGAGCCTGCTGGTCAGTTCTTTGGCTAATGCTGCCTTCATATTCTGATTCATCTTTCTCCCAACACATCCCTTGCCCCACCCCTATCTCGCATCATATTTCAAAAGGTTAATCCCTGGCTCCGATCACAGGCAAGGCTCTTTCCTATTAAACATGGTTCTCATTTCCTTATTTTTATAAGCTGGTAACCATCCAAGTTTCCTCCTAGGGCTGCAGCATGCAATGCAAAAACAAGCCGTTTAAAGTCTGCTTCTTCGGGTTATGGACCATTCCCGGACACTAACTAGGTGGAACCAGGAGTTGGCAGCAGGCACCCAACCTAAACTTGGCAGGCCTGGTGGGAGAAACTGAAGGCAAAGATATCTTTATAGAAGATCAGAGTCATCTGATTGGCTGTACCAGTGTCTGGGAGATTCTATATCAAATATGTTCCATTGGCCTCAGATATTGCCACATTATACTGTTTAGCAAAGGGAAATAAGAAAATCCTCATGTGCTAGGGAGTTAAAGGATAGAGGAAGAGTATGAGCTTTGGGGTTTGTAGTCCCCAGTTTGAAAGTGTGGACACCTCCATCATTATTATTGCTGTTACCTGAGCAAGTTTCTCAAACCTCTGTAAGCCTCAGTTCCTTTATCAATGATATGGAAATCATAACAGATCCTCCTTACAGGGTTGGTAGGAAAAGAAAATGAAATAATGCATTTCAAAACACGTAATGTTCTTAGTCTTGGGAAAAGCTCATTAGAGCTCAACAAAAGTTAAATATGTGGTAAAATTGTCTTTCCATTAACAATGTTCACCTGGCTCACTTCTACCTGTTTATGTGTGCAGATGCAGGAAGAAGTATATAGGCTCTGACACTGATAATTTCAGGACACTGGGGTTCTTTGTTTTAATTACAGCCTATTGAGAATTGCTGAGGAATGGGGCAATGGCTGCAAAGAGAATCTCAGCATCTATAACAACACAAGTCATGTCTGAGTGGATAAATGGAAACTCTCCACCTAACCTCAGGGGCACATTTGCACAGCCTCAACTCCATTGTACATTCACATTGGCTTTGGACCTCATCCCATCTGAGGTTTGAATCTCTCTAGAATGGGCCAGGTACAGATTTTATTCTGAGTTGAGAGTAATGCAGGTGTAAGGGCCTGTGGAAAGTGGCTTGAGGGGAGGTCATGGCAGCACAATATGTTCTATGCCACTACCCCACCATATGTGCGCGCGCGCACACACACACACACACACACACACACACACACACACCAGTATCAACATAAACCCAAAGACTGACTCTTAGGGGACCTGCTATGGAGACTCAGAGGTTGACTTCTCTTGGTTTGAATCTCAGCTTCATCTCCTCCTGGACCTTCCTTGACAACCTGATAAACCTCTCTATGCCTCATTATCCCTATGTATAAAATTGGAATTAGAATACTTTCTACATCAGAAGGTAGTTTAAGTTGTATAATGCATGTAACAAGCTTAGCGTGCATGGTGCAGCCTTTATTAAATATTAGCTATTGGTTTTATTTTTCTTTTGATGTAAAAAATGATATCATAAGCCCATTCTAGATCCCCAAGGCAAAGTTTTTTCTGAACAAAGACAAAACAATCTTATTTAGTGGTTAGATTAAAAATATCTGTCAGGTACTATGCAAAAGTAAAAATCCAAACACTCAAAGAGACTGAAAGAAAAAAAAAAACAAAATATCCAGTGACTTTCTCTTAGTGATGGACTTCTGAGAATTAGTTGTTTTTTTTTATACTTTTGCTTAACATTATGATCTCAATATTTATCCATGTTATTATAAATGGCCGTGTTTTATCTTTTCTAATGGCTGAGTAATATTCCATTGTGTAAATGTACCACAGCTTCTTTATCCAGTCATCTGTCAAAGGACACTTCGGTTGTTTTCATGACTTGGCCACCGTGAACAGTAATCCTTCTTCTGGGTATCTAACCCCCAAATTTGAAAACCTTAGTCTGCAAAGATGTGTGTACCCTAATGTTTATCACAGTATCATCCCCATTTTTAAAATGATGACATTAAGGCAGAAAGCTAGGCAATTTACAGATATGTTTCGAAGCATATCTTGAATCCTTTTATTTATCTTAACAGCATAGTCCAAGCCTACGCCAGCCCTTACCTAGATTCCTGTAACCTAACTGCTGTACTTGTTTCTACCCTTGCCCTCTCCCAGGCAATCCTCTCTCAGTAGCCAAAGTGATATTTCAAAAACGTAAATTAAATTATGTTACCCTTCTGCTTAAACACTCCAGTGATTTCTCATTGCACGTAGAATACAATGTGGCCTCTTCACCAGGGTCTGTGAGGCCCTGTAGAACCAGGTCTTTATCTGTCTTTGTGATCTCACCTCCTATCATACTGTCTTGGAAGATGCCATTGAGATCTCTGTCTTCACACTTCTCAAACATGGTGCTCCTGCTGGGCTCCAGCGCTTCACACTGCCCAGCCAACTCTTCCCCGGCATTTTCACATTTCATCATTCAGTTTTTACCTGTATTATAGCCTCTGCCGAGCTGTCTTCCATGTCCATCTAAGTGAAAGAGCAAAGTGCCTTCCCTAACCCCCAATGCAGCAATCAATCTATCCCACTATGCTATTTTATTACCTTAAACAGTCATCATTATCTGAAATTACCTTACTATTTACCTGTTTATTTTTTTTGTCTCCACCATTTCATATGTTATTTTAAGTTCTCTAAAAAGCAACCACAGAGATAGGATTAAATGTGCAAGGGTTTTAGTAAGGGAAATACCCGAGAGACAATCTGGGGAGTCAACACAAGTTTGAGAGAGCCATAAGAACATGATGTAAGTGTGACCCTGAGTGAAGGAACAAAGGCAGGAAGGTTGACTTGAGGTGAACTAGACTGCTATGCAGTCTAGGGAATGCTCAGCAAGACTATCACTGAGTTCTCAAGCCATAGTTGACCATCTTGTGCATAGTACCATATCTGCCAGGAATGGACTTGCCTTAGTGAGAAACCCATGGGAAGTGTGGTCTGGTGCAAATGATACAGTGCATTGCAGAGCACAAGGTCTGAGGCCTTAGTCAATCATGCTACTGTATTTGGAGATCTATGGAGGCACATTCTCATGCTTGCCACACTGTGTGAGAACAAGAACTGCATTCTGCTTCTCTATTCTGCTTCTCTATTTCAGCTTTTCACAATGTCTTACACTCAAAAGATGCTCAAGACATACTTGTAGGTGGAATGAATGAGTAAATGAAACAAAGCATAGTGCTCAAGATCATGTGGGTTGGGGAGCAAAATTTGGAAACCAGCTTCCCCAGTTCTAGATATTTAGTGCTACCACTGCCTTTTGACTATCCCTACTATAATATACTATCTCTCTGACTGTAAATCAGGAAAAATAAAATTAATTATGAAGGCATGTTTGGACCTCAGAGACATATTTACACCTCTTCTGCAAGGTATTGTCTAAATGTTCTACCTTTAACAATATCTTTTTGAACCTTAAATAAAAGAACAGAAAAGTTAACTATCACTATGCCAAAGAAATAGTTAACCATTCTCTTTCTAGCTAAATGTATCAAATATACAAAGTGAAATAATTTTTTTTTTCATAACCAGTGACAAAGGGGAAAATGAAGCAAAACAAAGCAACAACAACAAAAACAAAAGAGAAATTAATATTCTTTCAGGAAGATTAAGAGTAGAATTAACTCTGCACTCTCAGTAAATGTCAAGTAAAGAAGAACAAATTCATATTACCACACTCTGGTATGATAATCAATAAAGTCTGAGATACAACTATAAAGGAGTTGTTGAGTTTTATCACAAAGGACAAACATCTAACTTGACCATCTTACAAAAATGCTGAAAAAGATATCTTAAAACAAGTCTCAGTGCATGCAAGGCAGGCGAAATAATAGAAACCACATAAAATTATTTTTAAATGTTATACTTTGAAGCTGATAGCTTCAGATCAAAGACAGTGGTAAATTGCTTATCTAAAATATCTTCTTTTCAGAAATTTGGATAGCAAAAATAAACAACTTTGCTCCAGGCCTTAATACTTTCCCTGAAACCAAAACAGGATTGTACTAGTTGTCTGTAGATGAATTCAATATAATAAGCAAGTGAAGAAACTAGTGGCACATAAGAGAACTTTCTCCAGTGATTTGCGTGATGCAAAAGAATGGACTTTCTGTAAATAAATCTCTGTTTTGAAACCCTGGGGCTTTCATCCCATGTAGTGACTTGGAGCCCATCAAAAGGAATACCTCTGTGATTAGCCTGGGATCTTCAAGCTGTATTGACTCAAGGATTAGGAAGGCTACAGTGGCTGGAGACAAGTGAGAAGAAATAAAGCGGGGAAAGATGGTTAGTTATAAAAGAAGAGGTGGTATTTGCAATGGGTGGGTCACCATGATTCACATAGGTGGAAATAAGACAAGTGGGAGAGGATTTACATGGTATGAGGGGAAGAGAGGAGCACAGCCTTGTGATGGCAGAGAATTCTAGTGGAGGCAAGCGTGAAAATGTTAACTTTGCCTAATACTGTGGTTTCTAATCTTGGTTTAACATACAAATGCTCTGAGCTCCACCTCAGACTTACTAAATCAAAATCTATAGGAATGGGAACTGGAAAGCCCCCTTTTTAAAATTAATTTTTACTTTTTTTTATTGTTAAACTTACTGGGGTGACATTGGTTAGCAAAAATCACATAGGTTCCAGGTGTACAGTTCTACAGTGCATTGTCTATGTGTTGCATTATGTGTTCACCACCCACAGTCAGTTCTCTTTCTATCATCATATATTTGACTCCCCCTTCCTCCTCTTCTACCCCTCTCTTCCCTTACCCTCAGGTAACAACTAAACTATTGACTGTGCCCATGGGTTTTGTTTCTTTGTTGCTTTCAATTTTATATTCCACATATGCATGAAGTCATATGATAACTTAAAATAGACTAAAATTATCACTAAATTTTACTAATTTAATGTTGACAGGAAATGTTCTAATGAACTTTCTGTATAGTATCACAATTTTTACTAATAATCCTTACAGTATTTATAGGACAAAATCTCAAGCTTCTAGCTTGATATTTGTATCAGTAAGCTATTGCTGGGTAACAAAACACACCATAATTTAGTGCCCTAAAACAATAAGTATTTCTCACAAGTCTACAGATCAGCTAGGTGTTTCTTATCTCCTTAGGGCCAACTCATGTCTCTGAGATTAGACGAGGATCAAGTAAGCAGCTTTACTGATATAGACAGCATTCTCTCACATGTTTGGAAATTGCTTGTTCTTGGCTACCCTAGGATGGCTTTGGCTGGGACAACTGAGCCACATGATCTCTCACCCTCCAGCCTATTAACTGGGCTTATTTACATAGCAACCGGCTATGGTTCCAAGAGAGTGAAAAGGGGTACAAGGTCTCTTGAGTCCTAGGCTCAAGATTGGTACACAGTTACTTCTGCTTCATGCCATTTGTCAGTGCAATTGTAAGGCCAGCCTAGATTCAAGGGTAAAGAGATAGATTTAATCTTTTGATGAAAAAAGCAACAAAGTCGCATTGCAAAGGGTGCGGATATAGGGAGGAGAAGAGAATTGTAACCATTTTTGCTCTCAGCCTCTCTCAGCACTCGAATTCCCACTTTTCTTACTACATGGGTTTTCCAAGTCCATCTACATTGTTGTAGTTCAGGTTGCTATAAAAATAATACCATAGATTGGGTGGTTTAAACAAGAAGCATTTATGTCTCATAGTTCTGGAGGTTGGTAAGTCCAAGATCAAGGTTGCAGCAGGTTTGATGTGTGGTGAGGACTTGCTTTCTGACTTGTAGATAGCCACCTTCTTCTTGTATCCTCACATGGGAGAGATTATATCTCTCGTGTCTCCTCTTACAAGGGCACTAATCCCATTCATGAGGGCTACACACTCATGAACCAACAGTTTCCAAAGGCCTCGCCTCCATACACTGTCAAATTAAGGTTAAGGGCTTCAGCATATGAATTTTGGAGTAATGCAAATATTCAGTCCGTACCATACCTACATAAAGGTCTCCGTGTTTTCTCACCCAAAGGGCTTTTTTACATGTCTTTTAGAAGATATTCAAAATCCTCCTACCCATTCAGATTCTAGATCGAGTTTTCCCTTTTTAAGACTCCCTGGCCTTTCAAGTCTTTTGTAATCTCCTATGTTGTCAGTATCACTCATTTGTCATTTAGTAATTTAACCCATTTTCCATTTGCCCTGAGAATACTCACCAGTGGCACTTGCAGCTACAGTATTTACCCCAAGATAACTTGCAGATTACAGTCCCAACATTACCCACAAAGTCCCATGCTTTGAAATTCACCACCCAAAAATATATTATTAAATACTGATCATCATATACATTTCTGTTACATTAGGATTAGAGACAATTGCTTCTCAGCCTTTTGGCTAAGATCAAGTGTAGGATTAAAGACAAGTTCTGTTTAAAAATAACTCCAAGAACACTTTTTATATTTTATTTTCACATTGAAAACCAGTCATACTTGCATCAGTCTCAAAGAGTGTGTTTAAATGTATATGGCCGTGAACAGCACTTTTCTAAATGAGAAATGGGTTAAATTTGCCATAGAGATATCTTAGCCCTAAATAGGACCATACTTTCCTTGATGACAAGAATTGTGTCTGGTGATGTTTTAAAAATACTACCTGGTACCTATAAGACTATCCATGAAAGTTTACTGAGTGAATGGATAGACTATCAGGCTGCCTCCTCTGACATACTACTGCCTGTACAATATTGGCTAAGAAGAGAATTGGATAAGCTTCATACTATATAAAACTATGACTCTAGTTGAGCAATTTCCTGGAATACAAGAAAGATAGAAAGAAAGAAAGAGAGAGAAAAGAAGGAAGGAAGCAAAGAAAGAAGGAAGGAAGAAGAAAGCAAAAAAAAAAAAAAAAAAAAAAAAAAAAAAAAAAAAAAGAAAGAAAAGGAAGGAAGGAGGGCAGAAGGGAGTGGGGAGTGAGGGAGAAAACATAGAGGCAGGTTAGGAGGAAGGCGAGAAAGAAGGAAAGAGGAAAGCAAGGATGCTATTTGTACTACATAGAGGGTCACTGGCTCTCCTTCTGGACTAAAATTCTGAATGCTGCTCCACCATCTCCTGTCAAAATTGTCCCAGCTATGTCTACTGTGCTGGGAAATGCCCTCCCCCTGCTTAGACTCCCCTCTGTGTGGGCCTTGTGGAAGGGGAGCTGACTATAGATGCAGAGACACCCTGCCTCTCCCCGGCATTACAGTAGGGACGTGAAGAGGCTTTCCTGCCTTTCTCGCACTCTCTTCCTGCTGCGTGAGTATCTTGGCCCAAGGCACTTTGGACAATCTCACAAGAGCCAGAACTAGGCATCCAACATTCCTTCAATTGATTATATGAGGAGGTGAGTGCCAATCTTTAGAGGAATTGGCCCTCTTGCCCTTCGCTGGCTTCCTTTCAAGAGAGAGAACCCCTTACTGTGTCTCCTGAGCCTTCCTGCCAATCTGCTGTTGTTGAAACCTTGTCTTTTGCCCATCTGTATTTGATCTGTGATATATTTTGTTGCTCATTTCTAGTAAAATATTTTAAAGCTTAGAGATTTGGGCTTTTTTTTAGTGGCTTTTCTATTAGTTCATTAATTCTTCTTCTAAAGGTACCATCTTTTGTATTACTTTAAGTCACGCAGAATTTGTTGCTGGATTACGCTGTCACCACTAAGAGAATGCAGGAGGTATCATTTGAGATGCATGCCTTTGTAGCCCCCAAAGGCTGCACACTTTCTGAAATGCATCATTTCCTTTTCCTTTCCTTAGGACTGGGGTTCCAAAGTCTTTGGGCATGTAAATGAGTGATGTCATGATCTTATTATGGTCAGTCTTTCTGTCCAGTAGAGAAGGCCCTACATGAATAGTTTTGTAATGACTTTTGCCAATGTTTACTGACAAGGCGAGCCTTCACACATCTGAATGAGTGATACCAGGAAACTAGAATAATGGGGTGAGAAGTTTTGACTCCTCTCCACGCGACAATTCCTCTATCCCTGCTACTAACTACCTATAGTGCTTTTGGCCATCAGAGGGCCTAAGCCCAGGATGGAGCCTATAGTTCCCTGAGGGATGTGCTGTGAAGATGGGGTAAGGAGGCAGGTTCTCAGAGCTGTGTTTGGCCCCCTTCATCTGAGCTGTTGACTTCACTGTTTAGTTACGAAAAACTTGTCAAATCTGATTCATCTAATTCTCCCCATTCTATCACTTTGATTTTGCTTTTCATTCCTAGTTTTATTTTTGAAATTTCAGATACAACCACTCAAGAGTTGGGATTAGGACCACAGGTCAAGCTGTTCTGGGATTATATATCATATCTGGCTTCTGGCACTTGTTCTAGCCTGTGGTTGACCTCATTAAGTTTCAGTTTCCTTATGGATATGATGGGGTTATAATTATGCTATTGTTAGAAACTAAATGAGATGTCTATAAAGTCCTTAGCATTCAATAAATATTAGCTGTTATTTCCATGATTATTTTCCTGAAGTCTCCTAAACAAAGTGATTCATCAAATATTTGATGAGTAAGAGCCAAGTAATATAATACCAAAGAGGACAGAAAGAAATACCTATTGCACACTCATCCTATCTTTTTCTTAGACCACTAGGAGCCCTGAGATGGGGGCAGGGGATGAGGGTTAGAAACAGACAGAAAGAGAAGGAAATGCATAGAAGATCAAGTTGTGTTGAAAGAATATAAATCCATAATGGCGACAATGGTCAAGAGATAGTGATTGAATTGCTGATGGCCATCGGAAGAAGATCCTTAATGTACACTGAGCACCTTCCACCAACTTCAGAAGGATTATTTTCTCCACATGAGTTTGATGAATCTCCAAGTCTGGAGAGGGCAGCAAAGACAACTGCCAGTGGAGAAAACTGGACTCTAAAGAAGAAATTCTTCTTTCTTTTGGCAGGAGAGTCTTGGTTAACTGGTCAAGTCTGATAAAATATGGCCACTTGATCAAACTAGCAAGTCAATGACACTTTAAAATGAAAGATTATTAGCCTATTTCATAAGAGAAAATTGTGAAGTTGCTTGTTAAATGCTATTTCTAGACCTCTCCCACTCTGTTCATCAGAGAGCACCCAACCCCTCCCCATCCAACTGCCAATACAAGTGCCAGAAATTCTTATGGCTAGAAGGCAATTTAAACACAATTTGATTCAATTCTATTGTTTGTCAGATGGTGCAATTCAAATTCAGAAAGGCCAAAGGACTTGCTCATGGCCATATTGCAAGTTTGACCAGAGAGCCAAAGTAGAATCAGCTGGAACAGACAAAAAATTGCCTTGGTTTTAAACCTCTTATTCACTCAAACTTGATCAGTCATGTTGGTTTAGAAATGTAGATACTGATGAAGAAATGCCTATAAGTAGTGGCAAGAAAAATAAAAAGGTTTAGTTCATATTTATACTGTGCTTTCTTCTGTAAAGTATAACATTTATAAAGACTGGTTGATTCAGAAATCATAAACTTTACAAGAAGTTTTTTTCCCTCCTCTACTGTTTCTTTCTTTAGACATGAAAAAATAACATGATAGAATATAGATTCTTAATGTCCTGCTATTTCTAGACCTCTCCCACCCTGTTCATCAGAGAGCAGCCAACCCCTCCCCACCCAACTGCCAATTAAACCCTGAAGAGGAAGGACCTGGAGAGTACATCCATCTAATGAAAAAAATAAAAACAAAACAAAACAAAAACACCATTGGGGGTAGGGAGAGAAGGAAAAAAAATAGGGAAAAAAGGTTTAGTGGCTTGGGGTAGAAGAGGATAGATTTTATCAGGGACTTTGAGGGAAGTTTAAAACCCTATACAAGGGCTGTCTGGAAAAAGCCCAGCCATAAAGGCCTGTTTTTTGTATTGTCTGTCTGGATACTTTCTGGACAGCCCTTGTGTTTCAGTCTCCTTTAGTATCCTCCAGGATAATCCCTAATTATTTTTGCTCTTAAACTGTGCTTCTTCCAAAGGGCAGTACTGTAACACTAAACTTCACCTAGAAACCCTTTTCCCGGGCCTCCAGGCTGTTAAGGGTTACAAGCAGTGGCTTGCCGGCCGACTCAGTGCATCTCCTCCCGATTCTGCCCAGGGGCCTCACCTCGGTCGCCGAAATGGGGAGTGTTCGCCCGCCAGAAATTGGTAAGCACTGCACAGCGGGGCATGCTTTCCTCCCCCGGAGAGCCAATTTACCTGCACACCCTGGGTAAAAACACAGTGACAAAAGAATCCTCCCTGCAATTCCCACGTTCAGATTTCATTTTTTAACCGTGATAGCTGGGTTCGCCTTTGGACTCTCTCCATTTAAAATAAATGCTTCTAAAAATATAGCACTGGGGACTGGGAGAAAAGCAATGGAAACCTAACTTCTCAGTTCTTTTAAGTAATAATTCCAATGTCATTTGTTTGAATTAGCTCAGTGTGTTAGAATGTGTCACTAACATAAACAAAATGTCACTGTATCAATCCTGACAGTCCAGTCCTATTCATTCAAAGACAAAAACTAGCCTTTGTTCCAAGGTCCCACCCCACACACCAGAACACTGGCAGCTGTGTCATGAACACACGTACAAGTGACGTCAAGGAGAAGAGGTTGAGGAAATGTTTATAGTTTCATTCAAATCCATCCCCCACCGATAAAACATGTGCTGTAACAATAGATAAATGATATCTTAGCATAGGAAAGATGGGACTTCTTTTATCCTTTAAAAATTTCAATTTATTTTTAACCTTATAGCACTCTCCTAGGAGCCTTGGCACCTGAGAAAATGTTTTTAAAAAACATCTTATCCCCTTTTTTGTCATAAATACCGTTCAAAATAAAAAGATAACAGACCCTCTATCTAGAAAAATATACAAATGTCTGCATCTAACTTCAGTTAACTCCAGGTTAAGGACCCTGCATGTATTAATAGATAAAGTTCTTGTTCTCAAGGCATCTGCCGTCTCCTTGAGAGACTCCTTGGAGAACTCCTGTTCTGAAGTTCCCTTAAGAATTCATAACACTTGTTGTGCATAATCCCAGTAGTGGCATCTTTGTCCTCTTGGAACAGATCTAAAAGGGGAAAAAAACCCAAAAAAACCAAAAAACCCAAAGCTATTTGGCACAAAAGCTGATAAATAAAGTGGACACTGAAACTGAAAATGACCTTTTTTGGTAAACAGAAACAGAGAGTAGGGTAAGTAATAGGGTCCTTTTTCTTTCTGACTCATAAAATGGCTCAACAGGCAACTCCAAAAGAGGATTCTGGAGAAGATCTGGGCAATGTAGTATCATCAGAATAAGTGGGTATCTTCTACTCATTCATATAAAAACTATCTATGGGGCAGTTGATAAGGAAAGTTGCTCATTTGGATGCATAAATTCTTAATTTTGACTAGTTTTGTTGAAAGAAATCAGTCTTACCATATATTCTAGTTCTGATACTTCATATATATCAAACTTTTATCAGCTAGCAGGTACTGCTTTAAATGCTTTCCATGCATTTGTCTAAGATTCATGAGATATACTAGTATATCACTGCTATCTTTCATTTATAAGTGAGAAAACAGGCTTAGAGTAGTTAAGTAAGTAGTAGCCTGGAATTTGAAATATGAGTCTCTCTGACTCTAAGTCCTGTGCCCCTAACTGCAATACTACTAAGAATGTTTCTTCCCATCCACACATGAAAATCACATACCACCTTTCATCATTAAAGAAAAGCCATGAGAATGAAGCAGGTAAGAATCAAAATAGGAGTTCAGGAGAAGTAGCCACCTGTGTGGGTGGTGATGCAAGAGAACCGCGGGAAGGAGGCAGAACTTCAGCTCAGCAGGATTAAGGTGGAGGAAAGAAGTGGTTGTAGGCAGTAGAACTAGGAAGGGCGTGAAGGTAAGCAAGGTGCTGTCGCTCAGGGAGAGCACAAAGGGACAGACAAGATGGCAGAATGACAGCAGGGCAGACAGGTAAATGATTGTGAGTTGTGATAGCAGCCAATGGAGATGGGACAACTTTGAGAACTAGAACTATTTACCTTTTTTGGTAAATAGAAACAGAGAATAGAGTAATAGGGTCGTTTTCTTTGGGACTCATAAATTGGCTCAGTAGGCAACTCCAGTAGAGGATTTCTGGGAAAAATCTGGGTAATGTAGCTTCATCAGAATAAGTGGGTATCTTTTACTCATGCATACAGCGAATATCTATGGGGCAAATATCTAAGGCCACTTTATTTATCAGCTTTGTGCCAATAGCCTTTGGGTTTGGTTTTGTTTTATTTTTTTAAGTTATTAGAAAACAAACAAAAACTGACCATGTTGCTTCCTAAACCCAGAGTGGGAAACCAAGAATGACATCTAGGTCAGAGATTCTTACCCCAAAGTTCACTAGGATGTTGAAAATCTTCCCAGGCCCAGGCCCAGACTACGCCCCAGATCAAACAATCTGGATTTCTAGGGCTGGAGTCTCAGTTAGTTTGGTTCATTTTAAGTTTCCCTGGGATGGGAAGCACTGGTCTAGTGCCTTCAGTTAAAATAAATGAAACAGATAGAAATAGAGATTGAGTATGTCTGAAATTCAAGTCAGCAATCTGAGAGCCAGGCCAAGAGGGACATAGGCAGAAAAGTAGTGAGGATACAAACATGGGCTGGTACCAAGATATCTGACGGAGTAGGAAAGACATGACAGAAGTGGACTCTACATGTAAGCCAAAGGCATTGGGATTCAAACCAACTCTATTTACAGCAGACTGATGGAGAAGCACATCCAGGTGCAGAGGGCGTATAGAAGCATGATTAAAAGTATGGACTGTACCACTGGTTAGCGATGGGACCCTAGGCAATTCACCACTGTGAGCCTCAGTGTTCTCATCTGTAAAATGGAAATGTTAATCATATTTATCTTTCAGGGGCGTACGTACACTCAGCACAGGAGAAAGATTGTGAACTGATGGTCCTCTACGAGATGTCAACTCTAAAACTGGTTGAAAACTGAAGTGAAAAATGCATATCCTGAGAACGAGGGGATGGCAATAGAAAAGTAGATTAGTGCCAGGTGGTGGAAGAGCTCACTCATTTTTTGTAGTAATGTGGGGAAAGAGAAGCACGACATTTTTGGAAAGCAATGTGGAAAAAGACATCACGAGCCAGAAAGATGTTTATACCATTTTATCCAGTAATCCCACTCTTGGAATTTATCCTAGAGAAATAAATCAACAGAAGAAAAAGAAGCTACAGTGTATAAAGATCTATAATATAAAAGAGTGGAAACAACCTAAACTGCCAAATACAGGTCAATGGCTAAATAAATTGTTATACAAGTTCTCAATGAAATATTAACTTTGGGATTCAGGAACCTTGTTTTATTCATCTTCTAATTTTTAAAAGCTTATCCTTATTTATACGAAGAAGACTTAAAAATATTTAAAAATACAGAAAAAGCTATAGTGCCCTTGACCACTCTTAGTTTTCTGTTTAAAGATGGCCATTATTAACAGTTTGTTGTGGATTCTACCAGACATTTTTTAATATTTGCACACACACACACACACACTTGCATATACATATACACATATAAACTTATATACACACATTTTATAGAGCTATATCTTTTATTTAGAGTCTGTTTTTAAAAATACCTCTCTGTACTTGCATTTCTGCAACTTTTTAGACAAATCTGATGGTTTGTTTGCTTGTTTACTTAGCCTTGGAAGTTTTCTATGTCAATATTGATAGATAGAACATATTCTTTTTAAGAGTGAACACATCACAGTTTACGTCACCATTCCAAGTATTGTTGAGCTGTTATATGCTCGTCCACTTTCACAATGACGAATGTGAACATTCTTGTTTCTGTCTCCTGAAGCACGCAGCAAGGGTTTCTTGAGGGCAACATGGAAAACTAAAATAAATGGTTGGGAACAGAAATCCTGCACATTTTAAATATAAATGGTAAACAGCTGCACCCACTTTCACTTGGCCAGCACGAGAGGGGAGTGCTCACTGTCCTACATCCTACTCTAACGTGGACTCTATCAAACGTTTTCATGTTGCCAAGCTGCCAGGTGAAAAGAGTACCTATCACGTTAATTTGCACTTCCTGACTTCATGTTAGTGTAAGCTCTCTTCTGGCCATTTGTATTTCTTTCTTGGTATATTACCTGTTCATCACCTTTGCTAATTATTCTCATTTATCATTCTGGTATCCCTGTCTCACGGCATAGTCATTTTATGGTAAGTACTCAACTATTAAGTGAATTGAATTACACTATTAATAATGATTAAAGACTCCAAGAGGCACATAAAGTATTCATGACATAGTGTTATAGTGAAAGAAATAATGTAAATTACGTGCACTATGAAATTATTTCCACGCGTTGCAACATAGGCTAAAAGGCAACATCTAAAATAATAGCAATAAAACTAGAAATAGTAACTTTTATATAGCACTTAGCTGCTAAGCAGTGATTAAAATGTTTTACATGTATTAATACCTTTATTCCTCCCACTAATCTCTGTTAGATTTCTTTGAACTTGCTAAATCAGAATTTGTATAAGTGGCTAAGTCAGGGTTTGATAAACCTGGGCAGTCTGATTCTAGAGCCTATAGTTTTTATAACTACATTATATTAAGATAACTTAAAAATATTTTCTTTACAATTTTCATGATATATTTTTTCAATAGGAAATACCAGTAGAGAGAGGTTAGGGGCCTTTTCAGTCATGGATCTTCAGAGTAACTGTGTCCTAGTGGAGTAATCATGACCCTCTATTTTGCAAGTTCAGTATATCCATGTGGCCAGGTCCCAGGGAACTGAGCCATGTTAACCGAACTCACAAGAGACTGACTAATTTATAAATCAGAACAATGTCAATTTTATTCCTTTCTACCAAGAGCTTTCATTGCCAAGAGAAATGTAATATTTGTGGCAGCCCAAACATGCTCTTTCTCCTGGGAAAGACTAAACTGAAAACCAAATTAAAGATAAAAAAAGTTACTCAGTGAGAGCAGCATCAAAGCAACAGGGACTGGATGAGCTTGGGCAATAGTGTCACTCAGAGTGGTTAGAATGAATCCCAGTCCACAAGCACAGTGTACAAAAAAGATGACTCTTTTTTCATAATTTGATTGCTATTCTCAGTCTTCCTCCCACCAAGCTATTAATCCTAAGAAACATTACTTCAATCATTTTCTTACTTCCCTCTCCTCCCAGTGATTTCTGAAATCCTACGCAAAGCCATCGATGTTGGGGTGGTCCTCTATCATCAGGCCAAATAAGCCACCAGGCAGATAGCCTCCGTCCCTTCTAGCAGGTTGTCTGCTGTCGCTTCTGTGCCTTTCATGAAGGTACAGGAAACTTTCAACTGCCTGCAGGTCCCATCCGAGGCCAAAGCTGTCTGTCATCCCATCGGTCTTGTTGCCCATGCAGCCATTCCTGGGATGTGGGATGTAGGTGCTCTTGATCAGGGATACAGTGGCCTCCTCACTCTCCCTCACTTACCCTGCTTTCCAAAACTGGGCGACTTGCTTTTCAAGGCTGGGTAAAGTCCAACCTTTATGGTCTGGCAAGATGGTTTCTATGCTCGGAGCCCCCTCCTCTCTCCGAGACTTAGGCTTGTGTACCTAAATTCCAGATGACTATTAGGATAGTTTCTTATTTTTGTGCTGGCAGATCTCTCCCCTCACATAATAAGCACAGAGACAGCTGTTAGCTTGAATTTAGGGTGGAAAACTAGAAATCCTAAAAATTAAGTATGCCCCTATGCAGAGACAGATCGATAAATAGGTAGATGGATACTTGTATCTATCTCAAAATATGCTGCTACATAATCTCATTTAGGAATGAAAACATCTAAGGTTCTCTCTCCCCTGGACAATGTTGGCGTAATGTTGGGTCTACAGTAGCCAACTGTCCTTTTTCAGAGCTCTGTAACATCTTTATGAAGCCTCTGTCCTTCTGCTGTTACTCCTGAGAGACATGCCGTGTTCACTTTCCATTACATTTTCCTTCTGTTGTCGTCCCTGCAGATGTCCTTTGGATAGCCAGGGCCATCTGCTTGCATAATAATTGGCAACACACAGCGAAGTGTCATTATGAGCAACACCCAATGACTCAATAGAAAGGTAGCTGGCATAGCACTATTGGGGTCTCGCTGTCCAGATGACAGGGATGTGCAACCCGTGTAGTCACACACCCCGTGTTTGGTCTCTTGTCTTCACCTTTAAATTCTTAATAATTTTTAAACTAAGAGTCCCACACTTTCGTTTCGTACTCGGCCCCACAAATTACGTACCTGGTTCTACCAAAGTGTCATCATCCGAAAGGGGGACTTGTGAGTTCTGCATTTGGAAACCTGTTTCCAGGGTTTCTGAGACAGAGAAACTGTGAAAAGAACCAGATTTCAATTGCATTTAAGGATTCGGTTAATGGATAGTTTTTGATAGGTTTGCTTAAGAGGTGCCCTTTTTTTCAGTTTCAAAACTCTTGGGCTTTTAGAGAGACTTAAGTAATTCTAACTGTCCTATTTGTGAGCTTCATGTGCATACTTGCTTCATTTATGGCTGTGTCCATACTTTCATTTATGGGTATGGCCACTCAAGTATGTATAAACTGATTGATAATAGGATGGTTCCAGACTGTATGTTGGAATTAAATCAAACAACTCTTTTCAGAATGATCAATGCTTTAACTGGATAGTGTCTTTCTGCAACCCAAATGTCTGTTGAAGGCTAAGTAGACCACTACCATGAGCAACCCTAAGCTAATTAAGTTTCTGTCCCATGCCGATTTCTGGATCAGAAGACACTCTTGGACTGTAAGCTTACTATTAGCTGTGACATTGGCCTAAGACATGAGCATGACTTCTAAATTTGGTAAGGTTCAGCGAGAGTACTGAGTATCAATTTTATCAATCAATCCTGTTCCATTTCCTCCCTCCTTGGCAGGGTTAATAAAACACTCAAGGAACTGTGGATAAATGGTATAACTTCATGTGTGCAAAAAGTAATCACTTTTAAAAATATTTACATTATTTCCTGTAAAGTGAAAAGTAACTCAGTCATGGAGGTTCCAAATCAATGTATTATTCTGTTGGTTTGGGAAAGCAGCCACCCTTCAAATTAATCTCTATTTATGGGAATCAACAGATGATTCTGTCCTCAAACAATCTGTGCAATCTTCCGAAGAACGCAGAATGTCTTTCAACATAGAGGAAGAATGCTGTGGTCTGTCCGGAAGATTATTTGTGACTCTTGGAGATGAGCTTTGGGTATCTAGCCTTCGGCGGCATTCATGGACTTCCCAATGAGTAGTGTCGTGAGTTGAATGTCTCTTAACATTTAAAACATTATATACGTTAAGTGCACGCATTGGCTATCCAACTCTGAAGGCTCTTTATTCTCATTAGCACTGCCCTTCTTTCCTTATTAATATTACTTAAATCAGCTAATATGAAAGTCAGTTTTTGTTTTGTACATATTTACAATGTACAGTAGAGAGCTATTATGCTCCAATGAATGGTGTCCAATGACAAATGCTGACTCAAAGGAGTTATAAAATAACTGAAAGAATAGTGCGAGCCAGGGCCCTTGGGTTTAGTACTATTCCTGCCCTTCCCAGCTGTCTATCCCAGCATGTAACTTGCCCTCTTTGACTCCATCTTTTAAAATATTCAAATTGAGGATTATGCACAAATATACAAATAAGCTAATAAAGAAATTCAGACTAACTGCTTCATGGAGTTGTTTTGAGGTTTAACACAGCTAATTTCGGTGAAAAGGTTTTGTAAAGGGTGGTCTTGAAAACAAATGTTTGTTACAAATTTCAGACACTCTGAATTCCTAAGGCAGTAATTTTCAATCTTGGCTGCTTTTAAAATTCCCAATGCCAAAAAATAAATAAACAAAAATAAATAAATAAAACAATAAAATTCCCAATGCACAAGCTGCATCCAGATCAATTAAATTAGAATCTCTGGGATTAGAATTCAGGCATCAGTATGTTCACAAAGCTCTTCAGGTGATTTCAATATATAATCAAACTTGAAGATGACTCAAGGAGGAAAATAAAACACTTCCTTGGTTTGCTTCCTATAGCTTGAGCAAGCAACTTAAGGAATGACGTGGTTATAGGTTCCCTAAGGCACCTGGGATGCTGCTAGGCATGTTGCAATTGCTGAAAAAATAGTTGCTGATAAAACCCCTCCAAGTGACTACGAAGAAAGTTGAAAACTCTTCACATTAAGTCCATATTATGACAACTCGTTTCTTGTTTAGTGAGTTATTTGGGAGGGAAAGACAGTAGTGCCTGTCAAAAAAATTAAAAGGACCTGCATGAAGTCGGGTGGCACGTTGACCACAACCGCATAGAAACAAGTAATGAAAAGAGGCAGGAGAGAAAGACGAAGCTGTCCTGGCCGGGGCTGGCACGTGTGCACGCAGCTCTCCTTGCCGGCATGTGGTGTGCAGCGGGCTGCCTTTGGTGTCTGGCTGATAGTGGAAGATGCCAGAAAAGTGCGAAGAGTCTTATAAATGTGTCCACTGCACATCGCTGACAAGCAACTGGACTCCAGCTCGCCCATCTGTCTCTGGCAGGGTTGCCGTCCGCCTTCCAAGTCTGGGAGAGCAGCTGCATAATAAATCACTCAGCAGCCTGGGAAAATCCAAGGATTTTCTCACGGTTGAGAGGCAGCTGCCCTCCAGGTGGTGGTGTCTGTGGAAGAAGAACAGGTCCCATTGAGCAGTCTCACGCAGGGAACTAAGTAAAGGCATAAGAAGTGTCCCCAGAAAACCTAGAAGGACTGATATTATTGCACTGGGCTGGGAATGTTAGATATGTGAACACATTTAATGCTCACAGCAACTCTGTGAGGTGGGTAGACTATATTGTGCAGATTCAGGGCTTAAGGCTCAGAAAACTTAAGTAACTTTCTATAGATTACATGTCTATGAAGTGACAGAGTGGGAGAGTTAACCAAGTTGGCTGTGTCCAAATTTGTGTTTTCTTTATCATAAGGACCCAAAGGTGACCAATCAACTATGTTTTCACTCAAGCCAAGCAAATCTTGGGGGTCACTACCTATGCATGCACACTTCTTACATTCTTGAGCCACTACCTGTGTTATTTTGATCCCAATGAGTAAATCAATCTACTATGAAACTGTGTCTTATCACAAAAAGCCTTGCTATTTAGAATGTGGTCCAGGCTCCAGCAGCATCAGACCTGGGAGCTTCTGTAGTAATGCAGACCAAGCCCCACTGCATTTTAACAAAATTTCCGAGGGACGCATTGCAGTTTGCAAAGCACTGGGCTACACAGAATTCTTTATCTGAAAAGGAATTTAGGTCAATGATTTTCAAATTTGTGTGCATTAGAATTACTTATTGGTAGAAAGTTAAAATGCACATTTCTAGATCCTTTGCCCAAGTTTTCAATTTTGGAAGCTATGGAGTGGGACCTGAGGGATGTCTTAATAAGCAGCCCAGGTGATTTAGCTAGAAGTGATCTGAGAACAAGACTGATTAACACTGATTCAGAAGATAAAGTACCTGCCTTCATTTATAGATGTTGAAGGGGAGGCAATGACAAGGTCACATGGTGGTTGGTGATGGAACCAAGATGAGATCTCTGTTCCTGAAGTGGGCTCACCACACAAAGTCAAAGGCTGTAGGCCTTGGAGAAAAATCACTGCCAAGCCTCTTCTTGACGTATTCTAGTACTTTAGAATTCCTGATTCAAATGCAGTTGATGAACTCCTTGCTGAGAAAGAAACATTCTGGAGATGGTGTTGGAGGAAACAGTGAGAGTCCCTGGATCTCACTGGGGTCGTTGCTTTTATAGACCTTGTTTTTCAAGTTTGTTTTGTTTCTAACAAGGTTAAGAGATTGCTTTGGCAAGGCAGAGTTGAGAAGCCTAAAGGCTAGAATGAAACAGTGATACTTACATCTGTATGTGCTTATATGTCCATTATGTCATTTAACCCCTGCAGCAACCCTGGGAGGTCCCATTTTACAGCCAGTAAATTGCAGAATCCAGGATGGAAGCCAGCCTTCTGGCTTTAGAGATCTCTCTGTTGTACGGTTACTACCTTGTGGGAAAGTACCTAGAGACTGTAAGCAGTTAGTGGACCATAGGTTACAAATGCAAGAGACCTGATTAAAATCATGCTTAGATCACAGTTTTCATTTTATCATCTTGACCATGGAAATCCAATATTATCTCTAGCGCTTTACTGCATCTCTTGGGAAGAAAAACACGGAGAAAAGAAGTAACTATTCAGAAGTTATACTTTTCTTCGGGGATGTAATATGGCATAGTAGAAAAAGCATATTTTTTGGTTAAAATCATGACTCTTCTATTTATTAGTTGTATAATACTGGGCAAGTTTTTCTAACTGTCTCTGAGCCCAGTTTTTCTCATCTGTAAAAAGGTCATTATAAGAACCATGGAGATAATGTTTATTAATTACATAGTCTGACACAATGCTTGGGACCTAATGAGCATTCAATGCCTCTAAATTGTTGCTAAAAATAGAGTAAAGAACATGTTTATTCTGATCAGTATTTTCCCCCAGACAATGTGTAGGAAAGCTTTGTTTTACTCTACTTTATCTCCAAGATTCCCTGTCTCAATTAATGGCCTCACCATTCATCAATTAAGGTGCTGGCAGATTCAGCGTCTAGTGAGGGCCATCTTCCTGGTTCCTAGATGGCTGTCTTCTCGTATCCTCACACGACAGACAGCAGGGAGAACCTAACTCGTAATAACATGTGTTTAGTTTACTATTCTCCTATCCTTCACTACTTAACTGAATCAGTGTTCAAGCTGGGCTGGTCCTATGTTTGAAACTGCTCTTAAACCTGGGACTAATATTCCCATATCTGCATCCCTGTATAGTTCTGTCCCTCCTTAGCTATCTGATAGGTTGTCCAAGGACTATTCCTGAAGGCCAGCTGCTGAACTGGCCTTTCTTGGACAAGCATCTACCATTCCTCCACGTACCTGTTGAAGTTCTGTTTGGAAAGTGTAGATCTTATACTAAACAAAACACCCTCCTTTTTAAATACATCATTCCTCACTTGGAGTGTGTCTGCTGTTTCCTTATGATTAGATTCAGCTTATGTACTCAGGACTAGAGCACTGCACATGTGATGCATCCTCAGGGTATCAACTCTGGGGGCAGGGTGTTCATCTGTCCCTCACTCGTGATGTTCATTTTGATTACCTGGTCAAAGAAGGGTCTCAGTGAAAATAATTTTAAACTTGTAGAAAAGTTGGAATAATGAAACACAGTGAAAAGAATACCCATATACCTTTGACCTAGAATCACCTATTGTTAACATTTTCTTTCAGTTGCTTCATCATTTGTTCTATCTATATAAATTTTTTCTTATCTATTTGAGGCTAAGTAGCATACATAATGGCCTTTTACACTTAAATACTTCATTGTGTACTCGTATTTTCCAAATATAGAGATATTCACTTATGTAACCACAATACAGTCATCCCTACCAGTAAATTTAAAACTGATATAATATTTTTATCTAATCTATCATTTGTATTCTAATTTTTTCAGTTGACTCATTACTGTTCTTTATGGCCTTTCCCCCTCTAGTACAGAATCCAGTCTAAGGGCAGCTTTGCATTCAATTGTCATGTCTCTACGACCTCCTGCTGTGGACTGCATGTTTGTGTGAACCCAAAACTCACATGTTGAAATTTTGCCCTGCAAAGTGATGGTATTAGGAGATGGTGATAGAAGAAGTAGATACACTTCCATAGCTGGTAGAAGAGTAAAATGCTTTACACCAGGCAACTACTGTAATTAGTTTTTTCTGCTCCGAGTTCAACTTAAAATGGTAATTATTTTTTGAATATGTAATTTAAATCTTTCAAGATATATTACAGTAAAAAGGAAAAAAAGCTTAAGAATTAAAATGTAGACTCACACAACTAGTTAATGAGGGAGAAAATTAGTGTCTGTGAGATAACATTTAAACTTAACGTTGTGACTTCAATCAACAATGAATTTGAGTTTTTAGAATGCATTATAAGAACATATGAATATATACAACAAATCATTTAAAATGACTTCAAAACTTACAGTTAAGCCCTAATTAAAGATACTAGATGAGGTCTCATTTAGAATGGCCAGCTGTGCCACTCTCTGAATATAAAAATACCTATCTAAGGCTGTTTCATGTATTATCACATTCATGTTTTCACAATTATATAATATTACATTATAGCTAAAGCTATCTAGGTTAAATTATCTCAGTTTACTAATTCTAAAATTTAGAAGTGTTCCAGTCAAGGAATAATAGTTTACTCCTTTTCATCACAAATGTTCACCTACAAGTAAATGCTACAGAGATGGATATTTAGGAATATAACATTTATGATTTTCCAAAATGATGGAGCCTCCTTATAATAATTGCAATAATTCACAATGCAATTTAAAGTGGTAAAACTATCATTATAATCAAAATTCAGTAGAACTAATCAATTACAGTGAGACTCATGATAGTAAAATCACACTAGAGTTACATTAATTCTATGCAAAGCAGGAAAATGCCATTTAATAATAAAAAAACCTATTGGGGAAAGTTCATTTTTATGTATAAAAATAGGGGGTAGGTCCAAGCAGTTTTCTTAAATTTATTTTACAAAAGAGATTATTCCATTTTATTAATTTTTCTTTTTGTGATGCAACGGGGTTTGTAAGGTTTTTCACTTTTATTTTACAGTGACATGCCCCTTTTCCTTTTCAGTTTACCAATACAAGTGGTCGAGTCAAGCTGCTTTATGGCTGCCCTATTACTACCAGTATTAATTCAAATTTATTGTATGGAAAACTGGTTTAAGTACGAGGGCCGTCCGGAAAGTATGCCACCGTGTAATCCGAAACATAGAGGCATTTATGGCTGCATTTTGTCCAGACAGCCCTCATACACCTGTTATTCTTTAAATTTACATTTTTATTTTTACTTCTCCATACCTAGTTCCATCCTAGGATGATTTTAACTATCATAATTATAAATGGCATGTCGGCAAATGGATGAAAAAATGGAAGCAAAGCATGTTCACAGGAGGCAATGGTAAAGACACCGGCTTAATGTCATTATGGGTCTTCTGCAAAGGGAACATCCTAAAAACAAATGGGTATTTTTTTTTATATAAATTAGAGTTAAATTAAGAACAAGAGCAGGGTAGTCCAGGTGGGGAGAAGTTGTAATAATTTTATTTAATTAGTTTTGCTAGGCACCATGCTACGTATTTTTATTTATCCTATATCTCCTAACAGAAATGCATTAGCTCGTCATTAGTACCCTCACATTACAGATGAAGACGTTGAATAGGAAATGTTTAAACCTAGTGGTAACCTGATGATGAAGTTTGAAGTGTGATATTTTACACACGTGCTCACACACACACACATTTTCAAGAAAAGAAACTCATCTTTTCAAACTTATCTAATTTTTATGTTGTTTGTTTGTGTTTTTTTTTTTTTGGGGGGGGGGGGGCGGTAGTTCCCTGGCTGGGAATCGAACCCAGGCCATGGCGGTGAGAGCACCGAAGCCTTAAGCCACTACACCACCAGGGAATCCCTCAAACTCATCTAATTTTTAATTTCATATCTGAATGTTTATTCTGTATAAGGAGAAACACATTATATTTAGTATGTACAATGTTGCAAAAATTTTGACATAGTTAAGAATAAAACTATACCAACAAAAACAAAATAAAAAATAAAATAAAAATGGCCATTATTTTAAAATTACTTACTATGTTCTCGGCACACTATACAAGGGGGACACAAAAAAACGCCATAATTTATTAATTAAAAAATTTGTCTACTTATTCTTACATGTTTAAACTTCAGTCATCTCCAAAGAACTCTCCATCGGATGCAGTATACCTACTGGGACACCTTGTCGCACTGCTAGAAACAGTTTTTGAACTCATCGATTTTTACACCTTTTAGTGCTTCTGCCTCTTTTTTGTCTCACCTCTTCCACATCGGTAAAATGTTTCTCTTTGAGGACTTTCTCATCCAGGGAGACAAACAAAAAAAGTCACTTAGGGCAAGATCGGGTATGATGCGTTTTTTGGTAAAGAACAGAACAACAAAACTGCTGAACACTCAATGTGATGTGGGCAGGTGCGTTTTTACGCCCCACATGGCTCCTATAAATCACTCATCATTAATGGGCAAACGCATTAAATCTCAAAAAAAAACAAAATGTCACCGAAGCCCAAGGCAGCCTGTCACAAGGCCGGCGGGTACGCGGGCACGGGTGAGTGCCCAGCACGCTCCCGGCACGCTCCCGGCACGCTCCCGGCACGCTCCCGGCACGCTCCCGGCACGCTCCTAGCACGCTCCCGGCACGCTCCTAGCACGCTTCCGGCACACGCCCCCGGCACGCTCCCAGCACACTCCCGGCACGCTCCCGGCACGCGCCCCCGGCACGCTCCTGGCACGCGCCCCCGGCGGGGGCAGCCGCTACTCCCAGGGCCCACCTGCCAGAAGGTAATTCCGGTTTCTTGGTGTCCCCCACGTATGTTTTCCCTCAATCCACACACAAGATTGTTAAAGGTAATGTCATTGTCTTTATTTTACAGCTGCGGAGAGCAAGGCTCAAAAAGGGAAAGAAACCGTCAGGATCACAAAGTAGCAGAGTTGGAATTTTAACTCAAGTAAGTATGTTTCCGGGAACCCACAGCTCAATTCCGATGTCGTTTCTTCTGTCAAGCTTGTGAGTTCCCAGTTCGCCATGCTTCCCTCAGACTGTGAACACACCTATGTTACAAACTGAAAATGCTGTATAATAATAATTTAAGATTTCACAAAATCCTCTTTGAGGGCATTCCCTAGCACACTGTGCCTGGCGCATGGTGGGCCCTCCGATTAGAATACACGAGTGCACATTAAGGCCATTCTTTGCAGGAAATGGACTGTATTGTAGAGAAAAGAATATCATATGCTAAAGAGCTGACCAGAGAGTGCTCACTCTTCTCTCCTCTGTCCCCAGAAGAGGATATTGCTTGTTGAGGCATGTATGCAGCCCCTTCTGTAGCTGCCACAGGGGTTTGGAGACCCCTAGAAGCTAGAACCTTCTCTCTTACCTGCCACCCCAGGCTGCCCCATCAGAACATCCTGGTCTGAACATAGAGTCTGGGGTTCTAGGCATATGTTCTCTGGCTTCTGCACAAACATCTTGCTTCATAGGGCGAGACCTAGGACTTAGTGTGATTCAGTGAGAGCCCAGGGAGAGTGACGGCTGCTGTGGTTTCTCCTCTTCCTGTGAAAAGGTCAGCTGACCCTGGGCCTGGGCTCCCCCATGGGGTCTGGGCTGCCAGCCTGACACCCTTGTTGCAGCTCAGTTCTCTGGGCTCCACAGTCCCTCCTTCTTCCTCAGCACAGGACGACACCTCAGGGGACTCACATCTGAATCATACCAGGAGGTGCAGAGGGAGGAAATAGAGGTGAAAACAGACGTGTCCTTCCTTGGTTGAGTGAGTAATAGAGGTTGCTAAACATGTGTCACATGCCAGCCACTGTGTGAAGGCACAATCGGTATTAACTCCTCCTGTCACTGAGTGCTTACTCTGTACCAGCCACTCTTCCAGAAGCTTTACAAGTATTAACTGATTTAGTCCTCACTACAACCCCATGAGGTAGGTCCTGTTATTATCATCATCATCATTCTGTAGGTAAGAAAACTGAGGCAGGGGGAGAAAAATGAACTTGCTCGAAGCCACAGAGCTGGATGTGGTAGAGAGAGGTTCAAACTCCGGCAGCCGGGGCTCGGCAGCATTCATGCCACACGTAAATGCTCGCAGATAAGCTAATCTTTGCAAAAGCCCCTGCAGTGGTTGCCGTTCTTCCCGTTCTGCAGAGGATGTTAAATGACTGGAGTAGATGTAGAAGCAAGTGACCGGGGTAGGGAGAATGTGACTTCGTTCTGGTTGCAGAGCCTGAGCTCATTCCCCAGCATCATGCTGAACTAAAGCTTAAGCAGGGTTTCTAAGGAAATATTTACGAATCACCAGAAGAGCAGCAGGAGCAGGGTCTGTTCTCTAGAGGGTTCTAGGTAGGCTGACCAAATGCACCATTTGAAATAGGAAAGAACACAACGGTACTGTCCCTTTTCAAATGGTCCATATGGTCAGCCTACGACACCTTGAATTTAGCCCTGTGAGACGAGGCTGACCACACGTACTGCTTGAAACAAGACAGGACCATTATTTTCTGTCCTGTTTAAAACGGTACAACTGACCAGCCTAATTCTAGGGCTGCTGACTTTTCCTTATAGGATACCCTGTTCTCAGAATAGCTGTGGCCACAGCAGGCCAAATGCCCCGGCTCAGAGATCTCCCAAACATGAGGCAAGCCAGCCTGGCCCCAGCCCCACCCAATGGGGCTCTCCGGAGCCCACTTTGGGACCCAGGAAGGACCTTGCGTGAGGGCACAGGGCCTGTCTGCGTTCCACCTAAACTCAGACCGAGAAGCTGGAATGCCAGATGGAACTGCCCACGTGTGTGCTACCTTCCTCCCAATTTCCGGGCCCCGCTGTTTTTTATTAAGAAGGGAAAGGGGTGGCTGCCTCTTAAGGAGCATCAGGTGTCCTGGTCTGAGTGCATAGTGGTTTCCAGGACTCAAGTTTATGGTAACTTTAGAGGTTTGGCCAATGCCTGGTCCACAGCAGAGGGTCAATGACTAGGACAAGAAGGTACCACTTACTCACTTTGCTCTCTGGGGGTAGCACATTCTCCTTGATTCCATTCCAGGCATGTGGTTCTAATTTCCTTGGCCAGAAACAGCAACTGGGGCCCAGTCTGCGATGTGTCCACAGGGAACTTCACAAAGGTTTACGAATGGAAAGCATTTGGGGTTGTGTCAGACTCAGCTGTGGGGACAGGTGGGGCACAGCCAGCAGCTCAGACTGCGGGGAAAGGCCCTCGCCTCCTTCCACAAGGTGTTTCCAATACAAGGGACTCATCTCCTTCATTGGAAATAAAACAAATACGGAGTGACGATGGCATGGAGTTTCTCGGGAAAAGGGGAAAGCAGTTTTCAAACATCCTCAGTGAGCTCCTCCAATGTGCCTCTGGGCGGGAGAAGAGACGTGTAGTCGTGGGGAAAGCAAGAGGAGCAGCCCCACGATTTCACCACCAAGCCTGGATTCCCAAACCGGAGGGGTGGACACCTGCTTGGCGACATCATAAATGGTCAGGGTTTGAGGAGACACAGAATCCAGCCTCCCTGTCTGGTAGATGAGGACACAGAGCTCAGGGAAGCAGAACTTGACCAGTAGCCAGGGAAGAACTGCAGCTGAAACCTGTAACGCCAATGCCCGGTGCAGTGTGCTTTCTGGCATATTCCATTCCACAGACACAACCTCTCAACAACTGAACATGCATCTCTGGTCATGCGCTTCTTAACGACAGGGACATGTCTGAGAAATGCGTCCTTAGGTGATTTCGTGGATGTGCGAACCTCATAGAGCGCACTTGCACACCCCTAGGCGCTGCAGCCTACCGCACAGCTAGGCCGTGTGCTAGCGCCTGTTACTCCTAGGCTGCAGGCTTGGACAGAAAGTTACTGCACAAAACAACATGAGATTAAATCAAGCACAAGACAATGATGCAATCAAAACAGGCAGTAAACATGAGATGAGGCTGCTGCTGGCGTAACACGGCACACTGTTTTACAGCAAACTTTATTTCTGTAAGTAGAAAGAGGATACTCTAAAATAAAGATAAAAGTATAGTGTAGTAAATACGAGTACATAAGACCAATAACATAGTCGCTTATTACCATCAAGTATTATGCACTGTACATAATTGTACGTGCAAATTTTATATGACTGGCAGTGCGGTAGGTTTGTTTACACCTGCAGCACCACAAACAGGTGTGTGACGTGTTGTGCTGACATTACAGGGGCTGTGACGTCCAGCACTAGGCAGTAGGAATTTTTCAGCACCATTTAATCTTTTGGGACCACCATCATATATTCTATCCGTCATTGTCAAAATGTCATTATGCAGCACATGACTGCACTCATGTACATTTGGTTGTTTTAAGGCATTGGTTCTCAACCCGGATTCATTCATAAATGCCTGGAAAGCTTTGGAAAGAAACACCAATGACACGCAGGACTCATACCCTGGGAGGTCTGGCATGAGCCCCACCACGGGTATTTTTTAAAGTTCTCCAGGTGCTATTTATGGGGTTGAGAGCCACCAGGACTGAGAGCCACTACATTAAGGAATACAAAGGTGAAAACGATGGGTTCACTTGCTTCCAGGAGTAAACAGGGAGACAGGAAAATATGTAAACAGCTCCCCAGCTTTAGTGTTAAGTGCCATAGAGGGTCCAAGAAGAATGCCATTATGATCCTGACTGAGCCATCCTGTCTTATATCAGAAGACTATTTGGGTAAATAAACTATTGTTTATTCCACCTAGGCAAAGCTTACTTGCCTTTCCAGGTCTATCTCAAATCACCCCCTCTTCCATTAAAGTTTTTTTTTTTTTTTAATGTTCAACATCCCAAAATGTTTAATAATATTCCAAATTTCATTGAGTTGAAATTCTCCTTACCTAATACAGGTCACATATCAACATCATATAGAAGATAACACAGATGAATGTATATACAATCCCTTTAAAAATCCAGTAATTATTAGCATGCTTACTTTTTTTTTTAAATTCATTTTTATTGTTAGACTTATTGGGGTGACATCTGTTAGCAAGGATTACATAGGTTTCAGGCATACAATTCTACAGTGCATTGTCAACTTGTTGTATAGTAAGTTCACCACCTAATGTGACTTCTCTTTCCATCCCCTTATATTTAGCTTCCCCCCTCCTCTCCCACCCCCTTCCCTTTCTCCCCTCCCTAACCCACTCGTCCCCAAATAAACATTAAACTATTGATTGTGTCCATGGGTTATTTGTTTGTTCATTTCTTTTTTTCTTTGCTTTCAGTTTTATATTCCACATATGAGTAAAGTCATACAGTTCTTTGTTTTTTCTGTCTGGCTTATTTCACTTAGCATGATGATCTCCAGGTCCATCCAT